>JASPKZ010002782.1:0-60000 GCA_030220185.1 Diploptera punctata
TTATTATATTATTATTAGTATTATTATTCTTAGTATTATTAACGCGAAATAAAACTAACAAGTATCGTGTATGTTTGCGAGCAGTGTATAACATATTATACAAAAAATGAGAACGTGTAATGGACTGTGAAAAGGTGATTAGAAAGTCAAAGATGTCTGTTGTCGAGAAAAGTTTAAACAGATAAAAATCTCGAGGTTAATTTAGAAAGATGTCTGCCGCTAATTGACAATCTACTTTCAATGAATAATAACAATATCACTGTAGAGCGTATTATGTTACATGAATCCTATCGGATCAAAAATAGTTCTAAAAAAAATAATACAGTAAAACCTGTCTATGATGGAACATGACGGTTCCTTAAATATATTTCCGTCTTGGCAGTTTTGCTTCTTATAAAGGGTTCCCAAATTTTCTCAGGCAGTGTAAGGGTTTTACAAGCACGCTTTAAAGACAACGTATTGATTGGAATACAAAGTAGTGTATGTAACACAGCTCAGTTTGCACGACAATACAAAACAACTTTATTATACAAAAGCGAGAAGGAACTCAACTACAGGAAGACTGAAGAGTTTCCCAACTCCCTCGCAGGTAACGTAAGCAGGCAAGGAAAAGCGAGAGATTCCCCGCTGTCACACATAAGCAAGGATACCCCCGCAATACAATGGCAACGCAAGAAGCTAAAACGATATAATGCAGTAGCGTCATATGCAGAATTTTCAGGTGTGGTCATTAATACTGTAATTAGAACGTGCTTAAGAATAATTTTCCGTGTTACTGAAGCAAAAATTAACTATTGGTACTTTAAAAACCATTCCGTTTCCACGTTTTGAAGGTTTCGGGCTTATACAGGACGATATTACATATAAAATCTACCTTTCAGGAGATATTTTTCCGCCTCCACAGGTTTTCTTCTCAAAAAAGCTTCCGGCTTAGAAAGGTTTTACTGTACAAGTAAAAACATTCAATTATTTAGGACGCTTATCATTATAAAATATAATACTTCTGTACGCGTATACGTTACAGAAAAAATAATAAACTGGTGATGATATATAATAACCGGTAATTATGCATAATCACCATTCATCATCATCATCATAGTACATTCACGAATTTAGGCCATTTGTTGACCTGTTTCGGCCTCAAGAGAAACACCATCCAGAAGTCTTTTGAGTGGACGTCCTGGTCTTCTTCTTCCTGCGGGTTGATATCTTAACATTAGTTTGGGTATTCTGTGATCTTCCATTCGATGAACATGTTGTATCCATCTTGACTTATAATCAGAAATTTTGTTTTCTAAAGATTCCATGTGTAATTCTTCTAAGATGTCTTCATTTTTTTTGTGATCTAGTAGTGTGTATCCGGCAGTCCTCCGAAGGTATCTCATTTCAGCAGATCTAAGTCTCTGTATATCCTTCTGTTTCAACGTCCATACTTCGCTACCATACAAAAGAGTTGGAAGAGCCAGTGTTTATACACTTTCAGTCTTGAATGCTTTTGGACTAACTGTGGCTTGAAGATAGAATTTATTAACCCTAAAATTCTTAAAAATTTAGATATTTTTGCATTTACATCCTTTTTCCTTCTTCATATGAGATATTGCATCCTAGATTATGTAAAATTATTCACCTGCTCCAAAATTTTATTGTCCAGTACAATTTTACTTCTGACAGGATCTACACCTTTGAAATGCCATAATTTTTGTTTTTCCTGTAGATATCTTTAATCCATATTCTTCTGTAATTTTGTTAAGTTCATACAGACCTTTCTGTAGATTATCTTCGGAATTTGCTATTATTATTTGGTCATCTGCAAACAATAGGGTGTTTAATTTTCTATTTTCTGATATTCTTATTCCAAATTTATATGTTTTGTTCCAGCAACATATTACTTCATTGATATAAATTGCAAAGAGTGTGGGGATAGGGGGCAGCCTTGTCTCACACCCACGATTTATAATTCCTCCTTCAGAAAATCTGTTATTTAATTTAATCTTTATGGTGTTGTCTTTGTAAATATTTTGTATGTTCTGCCGAAGTAAATTTGGTATATTTCTGTCTTCCAATATATTTAAGAGTTTTTGATCTCTTGACTGTGTCGAATGATTTTTCAAAATCTATGAAAGCAAAATGTGTTTCTAAGTTGAATTCTCTTCTTTTTTCAAGCAATAGTTTAACAGAAAATGCTGAATCAATACAAGATCGTCCTTTCCTAAATCCATTTTGACATTCCATAAGGAATTTTTCACTGAAACTTTTCAATTTTCCATTTAAAATGTCTGCATAAATTTTGTAGCATGTGTTTAACAAACTGATTCCCCTATAGTTGTCATCACCATTAATACCGGTAAATATGATACATCTTTGAAAATTTATCAAATTAACCGGTTTGTTTACATAATTCCCAAATCGTAATGGTAAATGTGATAAATATCATGACTGATTGGGCCAGTAGAATAGAGTGCAAAGGAAACTAAAAGGTAACCTAACCTAACCTAACCTAACCTAACCTAACCTAACCTAACCTAATTCAATTACTCTAACCTAGGCGAATCCGCAAACTGAACTAATTTTCGTAAAGTTAGGGACTTTTATTATCACATATACCATCACGAGTTGGGAATTATGCAAACAAACCGGTTAATTTGATACATTTTCAAAAAATTATCACATTTACCAAATGTAGTGGTGATTATGTATAATAACCGGCAAATATGTGTTATCACCGGATTAATCACCTTTACCGTAACATATAAGTATATCACCTAACATATAAGTATATCACCTAACTCCTCTAAACGATTGGATAGATTTTGATGACTTTTTTGTGTGTAAAACACAAAAAAATCTTAAAAAAAGATCAATAAGCCAAAAAAGTCCAAAAATTAGGTAGAGGACTAATAAAAGCCACCATTTTCTGTCCTAAAATGACAAAAAATGTATATATAAATATGTTATTTTCGGCCTCATTATCAGACATAAAATAAAAATTGTATATTACGATGCGAGGTTGGGAAGTGGTTTTTACAGAATCGAGGAAAATGTTTAAAAACCGAGCGATGGCGAGGTTTATAATTTCCGAGATTCTGTAAAATACTTCACAAACGGGCGTTGTACAATATTTTTTGCACGATGGTGTTTTCAAAATAATAAATAATAGTAAAATAATAACATTTTGTTGGAAATATTTGCGTTAATTGTAAACAACTGACTAACGTTAACAGTGTGAGTAATGATGATCTTGAAGATTTCCGGGCTGTTGGCCGTGATTTCGAGGTTTGAATTTCCCCGACGTTTCGCCAGAGACTGCGTCTGGCATCCTAAAGAACTTGAAGATGCCAGACGCAGTCTCTGGGGAAATGTCGGGGAACTTCAAGCCTCGAGACCACGGCCTACAGCCCGGAAATCTTCTTCAAGATCATCACAGCAACTCGGGCCGTGAAAGCCTAAGTAAATACAACACTGTGAGTAATATTTATTAGTTGAAACAATAGGAGGCCGTGAGACCAATTACTGATAAAATAGCAGGAGGCTGTGAAACCATTTAATGATAAAATGGCAGCAAGTACCGTATTTATTGATTTATATTTTATCAAAGAAAGTTCAGTTCATTTAAAATGTAGTGATTTGTTTCATATAATGTATATTAACACTAACGTTTGGATATTTTTTATACATAATGTATGTATTATACATAGAGGGCAGTGGTTTTACTTCCCACACGCGTGAGTGTAATATGTAATATTACAGTATAGTTATTTAGGTTGGCAACCCCGAAATCTAGGAAGCTGAACTTTCAATCGTGGTCGCCATTGCTGTAAGTACGACAAAACGCACCATCGCACAAAAAAAAAAAAGGATTTTCCTGAACTTCCGGGCTATACGTAAGGTACTGGAGGAGAGGTGTGATGGAATATCGACAGCTATACACTGTAATTCATCAATACTAGGACAGAAATATAAATGTATATGTGTTAACCGTTATGTGACCGCATGTGACCGCTCAATGTGTCAATACTGTCATTGTGTTGCTATGACAACAAGTTGCAGTATTCTCAAGTCGCAATGCATAATGTATATACAATAGGCACATACAATTCTTCTGTACGTGTGTTTGTTACTGAACACCTTCCTTCTAAACGATGAGACGGATTTTGATGACTATTTAACTCATGCCCCAAATGGGAGTCAATGACCAATCACATTTCAATGATTTTTATTTACAACCAATCACAGTCGTGCTTCGCCTAGAATTTATCAACTACAGTTTATCATAATAAAGAAAGCACCTCCTTTTTAACGTTCTGAATAGATCATACATAACATTATTTTGCAGTGACTGACTCCCCAACAAACACTGCTACCAGATTATGTATATATATCATCATCATCATCATCATAGTACATTCACGAATTTAGGCCATTTGTTGAACTTTTTCGGCCTCAAGAGAAACACCATCCAAAAGTCTTTTGAGTGGACGTCCTGGTCTTCTTCTTCCTACAGGTTGATATCTTAACATTTGTTTGGATATCCTGTGATCTTCCATTCGATGAACATGTTGCATCCATCTTGACTTATAATCAGAAATTTTGTTTTCTAAAGATTCCATATGTAATTCTTCTAAGATGTCTTCATTTTTTTGTGATCTAGTAGTGTGTATCCTGCAGTCCTCCGAAGATATCTCATTTCAGCAGATCTAAGTCTCTGTATATCCTTCTGTTTCAACGTCCATACTTCGCTACAATACAAAAGAGTTGGAAGAGCCAGTGTTTTATACACTTTCAGTCTTGAATGCTTTTGGACTAACTGTGGCTTGAAGATAGAATTTATTAACCCTAAAATTCTTAAAAATTTAGATATTTTTGCATTTACATCCTTTTCTTCTTCATATGAGATATTGCATCCTAGATATGTAAAATTATTCACCTGCTCCAAAATTGTATTGTCTAATGTAAAAATGAATGCTTGAGTCGGTATTTGAACCCAACTCAAGCATTCATTTTTCTATTCATATCATATTTGCCTTCATTGCCAAATGTAAAAAAAATATAGTTATAACATCTATATATAGTGCATGAATGTCAACACATACTGCATGTGGGAGTTAAATATAAAAACATTTGTAGCAATTGATTATACCACCAAAAAAAGAAACCACTGTTTGCACTTTCTTAAATGAATTTTTTCCCAGGTAATAACATTCCAGAAAAATATAATTGTCATATTTACATCATAGGACATCAGAAATGAATTAATGTACAGTTTGATGTGTTTCAAGTTTTCTCCACTAGAGTGCATTCTTACAATATTGCGTTCCTTTGGCAATAAATAATATGATCTGGTTGCAGTGATGAACAAAAGAAGCAAATGAAGCATACCAATCGTTTCTCATTTGTTTTCAAACATCGCCGTTTACATTAAATATATAAATATATTAAAATAACTATATTTAAACAATGATTTGTAAGTAAACAGCTTAATTTTATTCGTTAAATAGTCCTAACAAATGCCACTCTTGATTTCTAAATTCTCTAGATAAAGTCACTCCTCACTTCGTGAGTCGTGGATTTATCGATAATTTGGAAATCACTCATGGCATTACTTATGAAAATGTTTGTGTGTGATTGGGTCCCTGGATCGTTTATATTCACAATTGGACCCTTTAACACCATTAGGTGTAGGAGTTCACCTGAAGTGAATATTAACCCTTAAATTCGTAATGTATCTTTTTAGATACATCAGTTGGTTTAATTAATTTGATATTTTTAATAAATCAGAAGAAAACGAACAAAAAGAAACCACTTAAATGTGTATCTAATTATACAATATACCTAATAATAACAGTTATATAAGATTCCGTTTTCAGTGCGGTCCGCCTACATTTAAATAACTAACAACAAACAACGTTGTGTTTTGTCACTTTAAGGGTTAAATCGCTCTAAGCGGTCCATCATTTTCTATGTTTTCACAACGAAACTCAGTATATCGTATTAAAATAAACCGAGGTAGGTATTATCAAAAAATGAGCGAAATCTGACAACTAGAAGTGGAAGTTTACTTGAAATTCAATATTAAAAAATGCCTAAACGACTGGACCGATTTTGATGAAATTGTTTGTATGTTTTTGAATGGGTTCCTGGATGCTTTAGTTCATACTTGGACCCTGTAAAACCATTAGGTGTAGGATTTCACCTCAAGTCAAAATTTAAGAATTGCTGTATTGGTCACAATTTTCGGAGCTTCACAACGAAACTCAGTACATCCTATTAAAATAAACCGAAGTAGATATTATCCAAATATGAGTTAAATCCGGCAATTAGAAGTGGAGATTTACTTGAAATCCGAAATTTAAACTAAACGAATTGACCGATTTTGATAAATTTTTGCGTGTGTCTGATTGGATCACTGGATGGTTTAGATCCAGAATTGGACCCTTTAAAATCATTGGATGTAGGAGTTCACCTGAAGTGAAAATTTAAAAATCGCTCTAGCGGTCACATTTTTCGGTATTTCACAGGGAAACTCAGTATATCCTATTAAAATAAACCGAAGTAGGTATTATCCAAAAATGAGCGAAATCTGACAATTAGAAGTGGTTTACCTGAAATCCGAAATTAAAAACTGAACGACTGAACCGATTTTGATGAAACTTTTTGTGTGTGTTTGAATGGGTCCCTGGATGGTTTAGATTCATAATTGAACTCTTTAAAACTATTTGGTGTAGGAATTCACCTGAAGTTAAAATTTGAAAATCGCTCTAGCGGTCACAAATATTGATGTTTCACAACGAAACTCAGTATATCCTATTAAAATAAACTGAGATAGGTACTATCCAAAAATGAGCGAAATCTGACAATTAGAACTGGAGGTTTACCTGAAATCCGAAATTAAAAACTGAACGACCGAACCGATTTTGATTAAACTTTTTGTGAGTGTTTGAGTGGGTCCCTGGATGGTTTATATTCACAATTGGAACCTTTAAAACCATTAAGTGTAGGAGTTCACCTGAAGTTAAAATTTAAAAATGCTCTAGCGGTCACAATTCTCTATGTTTCACAACGAAACTCAGTATATCCTATTAAAATAAACTGAGATAGGTATTATCCAAAAATGAGCAAAATCGAACAATTTGAAGTAGAAGTTTACCTGAAATCCGAAATTAAAAACTGCCCAACAGCCGGTAAATTTGGTTCGTCTCAGCGTATACCATACATTTTAATTAACCTTTAATATTTAATTTATTAAGATATTATGTAATGTGGAACTCGAACGAAATGTACAAGTACTGGATCAAAATTAAACCAGTGACGCCATGAACAGTAAAAGTGAACACTGGTTATGCAGGGTGTTTCTAAAGCCACTCTTCACTTCTTCGAAGAAAGACAGTGATTCTAAAATCAATGCTATTGTGAAATTTTACACATACAGGGTGAAAATTATTTAAAGCGACAAACTCTGGGAGGTTGTAGGGGACACCAAATTTTTTTTTTTCCCTAATGTCATTTTTTCCTATGAGGATTATTTAAACCGGTAGAGGGCGTATTACGCTCTTCAGTTGTCATGACTGCAACTGCTGTTGATGGTAGGAATTGTTTTGTCCACCAGTGCAGTAGTGAATTGTATCTGTTTACTAATGGAGCGATACACTTGGAGTGAGTACACTGATATGTGTGGGCCGGTGTTGTTGGGGACTGTTTAATTGGGACATATCTCCTACCTAGGCCATTACATGGCAATTACAATTTTATTATTATTACAATTTTCTCGCCAGAGTATTGCCAGAATTGCTGGAAAACGTCCCGCTCCCTACAAGACAACGCATGTGGTTCCAACATGACGGGGCGCCGGCACATTTCAGTCGTCGTGTGCGTCGATTCGTGAACCAACGATTTTCAGAAAAGTTTATTGGCAGAGGTGGCCCTGTACCGTGGCCTGCTCGATCCCCAGATATGACCCCTTTGGATTTTTTTTTGTGTGGGGAGAGATGCGAAACCTTGTTTACACAACTCCTGTTGCATCAGAAAAGGATCTGGTTGCCCGAATAGTAGCAGCAGCAGGAGCAATTAACGATACTCCTGGAGTTTTTGCCCGTGTTAGACAGAACATGATCCGCCGGTGTAACCTTTGTTTACATGTCAATGGAGGCATTTTTGAATTTCTACTGTAATTTAAGTAATTGCGTTGTGTTAATGTGTTGTCTCTTGGTAATAAAAAATGCAAAAGTGTTTGTTGGTTTAATTAATTTGCCGCCAGAGAAATCTTCTTCTACCGGTTTAAATAATCATCATAGGAAAAAATGGCATTAGGGAAAAATATTTGTGTTGGTATCCCCTACAACCTCCCAGAGTTGTCGGTTTAAATAATTTTCACCCTGTATTCTACTGCCTTTCTACATGACGTACCTTGGGAAGAAGAGGGGCATAAGTGTAAAAATGTAATCAAAGTCATTATTTAGGTTGCAAAGTACGAGATATTAAATACAAATTTATTTGCTATATTTAACAAAATAACGATCTTATTGGTGACTATTTAACTCATGCCACAAATTGCAGTCAATGACCAATCACATTTCAATGAATTTTGATTTACAACCAATCACAGTCGTTTTTATCTGGATTTTATCACTTTCATTTTATCAAGTGGCTCCCAGATTGTATATATAGTGCACGAATGTAACCAGATTCTGCTTGCGAGATATAACAGAAAAACATTCGAAGTAATTGATTATACCATAAAAAAGTAACCACTGCTTGCACTTTCTTAAACGTATTATTTCCCAGGAATTAACGTTGCAGAAAAATATAATTGACATATTTACATCATAGGACATCAGAAATTAATTAATAAGCTGTAATGATGTATATCATTTTTTCTCCAATAGGGTGCATTCTTACAATATTGCTATTCTATTTGGCAATAAATATGATCTGGTTGCAGTGATGAAGAAATGAAACAATGTTTCTCATTTGTTTTCAAACATCGCCGTTTACATTAAGTATATAAATATTTTTAAAATAACTATAGTTGAACAATGATTTGTGAGTAAACAGCTTAATTTTATTCGTTAAATAGTCCTAACAAATGCCACTCTTGATTTCCAAATTCTCTAGATAAATTCACTCCTCCCTTCGTGAGTCATGAATGGAAATCACTCGTGGAATTACTATGATAAAATCATAAAACATATAGACAATGTACCCATTTCACCAATTAAAAATTAACGAGTCAACATGTTTGAGCAGCGAAGCAGTCATTTTCAACACTAAAAATTGACTGATTATTATTTCCTACAGTTAAGTCGATCCCAGGACCATGGTGGTTTAGGGCTGTTTAAAAGTTATGACGCCATCGGCATTCTGCCTTGTAGTATTTTTTATATATTCCCTTAAACAACTATGGTACGGCCGTGACCCCTTTGCTAGTAGCGAAAAAATAATAATTTGTTAGGGAATTAGTAAGTTTTTTTTATAAATTTGAAGTTTTTGTGAAGAATCCTGGAGGCAGTGAATAGCGTGATGTCAGTAACAGTCAGGTTGATGTTGGTCGTGTCATCTACTGGCAAAAACAATTAATTTCACAATTTGCTGTCGGTCATTTACAACGGAGACATCCGCCAGCTTAACTCATGCAAAGCTGTGAATTTATCGTTATTTGTACAGACGGCACTAGCAACTTTCACGGGCTATTCAGGGATATTGGCTGAATATATTACGAAGGCCACGCTGTATTCGGGAACTACTTGGGCCTAAACACCCATTCAAATAGAAAGTTACGTTAACGCCATGACAAATATATGTCACGAACACAACATTCGCATTTCCAGTCGCAATGGTAAACACTACACCATACCAGTTCTGAGCTCAGTTCCAGTTCTGCTGTAACAGAACTCACTTCGTGAGTCGTGAATCGGAGATCACTCGTGGCATTACTTATGACTATTTAACTCATGCCCCAAATGGGAGTCAATGACCAATCACGTTTCAATGATTTCTGTTTTACAACCAATCAGAGTCGTGTTTCACCAAATATTTATCAGTGTTATAATTACCATATTAAAGAAAGCTCCTCCTTACAATATTGCGTTCCTTTGGCAATAAATAATATGATCTGGTTGCAGTGATAAACAAAAGAAGCAGTAGAAGCGTACCTATCGTTTCTCATTTGTTTTCAAACATCGCCATTTACATTAAATATATAAATATTTTAAAATAACTATACTTAAATAATGATTTGTGAGTAAACAGCTTAATTTTATTCGTTAAATAGTCCTAACAAATGCCACTCTTGATTTCCAAATTCTCTAGATAAATTCACTCCTCACTTCGTGAGTCGTGAATTTATCGATAATTTGGAAATCACTCGTGGCATTACTTATGATACACCATCTATTGGTGGAAACCAATGGTGCTACGTTTACCCACCATACGATAGAAACATTGTTCTTAGGTAACATCATATTTTACTGGAAATAAGACTGAATACAAGACAACATGTTACCAATTTAGGAACTTATTCCATTTCTTAATAATTTATGACAAAAAATTAATTATTAGTAAATTATCACCCTGCAGGAAACAGACACTTAGATCTGACCTCATCGCCGTTGGACAGATACATTCCAGTTGTAGTACACAGACGGCAATAAATCCAAACCCGTGTTTTCGATAGAAGAAGAAGACAAAAATGATGTATGGGCCTACGTAATCAGACGGCATAACTCTCGGGGTCACTTAAGCACGCGAGACATTCCACCACGACAAGGTAAAGATACCATGGAGGTCATAGAAATGCATTATATAATGGAAATGAAAGTTAGTGAAAAATGAAAGAAATTTCGAAGAAGTGGCTGAATTCAAATACCTAGCAACAATAATTACAAACAGGAATGAGATGCACAAACAAATTAAACATAGGTTCAATTCTGGAAATGCGTGCTATTATGTATTACAGGGACTCTTGTCTCAACTTCTCTCTAAAAAGTTGAACTAAAATTATATAAAACTGTTATTCTCTCAGTTATATTATATGGATGCGAAACATGGACTCTTACTTTAAGAGAGGAGAAAAGATTACGATTATTTGAGAATAAAGTTCTTAGGAAACATTTTGGACCAAAAAACGGATGGACAAGTGAATGTAGAACACTACATAACTATGAGCTATATTATCATCTTCTTCTTCTTCTTCTTCTTTGTCACGGTTTAGGCTTATTTACTAGCCTCTTCAGGCTCCAAATTGCTGCTGTTTCCATCTTTTCTTTGATCTTCCCAAACTTCTTCTTCCTTGTGGTGAATAATTGTATGCTGCTTTGGGTATTCTATTCTCAGTCATCCTTGCCAAGTGTTCTTTCCAGTTTGTTCTGTATTTCACTATTGTTGTGTTTAATTCCTCTACTTTTAGTTGTCTTATTTCTGTGTTGTGTTTTTGTCTGTTCTTTGATACCCTGCTATTGGTCTGAGGAATCTCATTTCAGCAGCTTGTATTCTGTCAGATTGATGTGTTGTCACTGCCCACGTTTCGGATCCATAAGTAATAATAGGCACTGCCATTGTCTTGTATAATTTCAATATAGAGTCTTTCCTGGCTTTATTTATCCAAGTTATTTTTAGTGTTCCTGTTATATAATTAAACTTATTTAGTTTGTTATTTATATCTGTTTCCACTGTGTATGATATTTCACAACCTAGGAAGTTATATCTTACCACTTGTTCTTTTGGTTTATTTTCTAATATTATCTTTGTCCGAACTGGATGAGCGCCCAGTTGGTAGACACATATTTTGAATTTGTTGTGTTTCTTCTTTTAAATAAGAACTTTGAACTTTGAATTTTGTTTAATTTCGGTGATTATCTTAGTGTTGTAACTATGGAATATCATTGTTATTTTATTCAAATATGGAAACGTCTTCATAATTTATAAACTTTTTTACATTACAAGAAAGGTCCACTTTAACCTCCACAATCGGGTAAAGTGGACCCCAGAGTCCACCCTACCTTTTACTCTATTTTTAAGTTTATTTACTCTATTAATTTATACAGACAGACACAAATAAATCTGAAAGTATTTATGACTGATCGTAATTAAAAAGCGTTGATATTTATTCAATGTTTTGAAAAATTATTGTTGATTATAAAATTCACACGTCATTCAACTGCAGACAGCGACGTCTTTGGGTTTAGTAAAATTACAAAGATATTAAATAAAATTAATTAAATACACTGTTTTTACAGATAGCATCCTCATTGATAAAATAAACTGATCTTGAAAACGTCTAAGTTAATGAGGGGAAGAAGTTAAAATATTTTCTGTTCGAGGGCAGCACCAACAGGGTCCATTGAAACCGAAGGGTCCACATTACCCGATTCCTCTAATATTCAATCTGTCCAATCTCTCTATAATAAATAATAGTTTTAAAAAACTAAAACAACACGCTTTATTAGAAAATCGAACTAAAAAAATGAAAAATAATTTTAATTTCCAACACTATTGGGATTAATAATTTTACCATCAAAAGCGTGGGATGCTCTTTATTAATTAGTATATTTGATAACAAACGGATATTGGTGAAAGTAAAGTCTCTAAGAAGAAAATGTAAAAATCATAAAAAGCACCCCACGCTTTTGATGGTAAAATTATTTATCCCAAGCGTGTTAGAAATTAAAATTATTTTTCATTTTTTTAGTTCGGTTTTCTAATAAAGCGTGTTGTTTTAGTTTTTTAAAACTATTATTTATTTTTTAGTTTTAATATTTTACAGAATAAGATAAAAATGTAAATATCTTTAAATTCAATACTATTGTAGTATGAGCTAAAAGTAATACTCTTCTAAAAAAAATTCCTCCCAGCCGGATTTGAACAAACGACGTATAGATTACTGAAATTATATACCACCAGAGTTCAACGCTCTACCAACTGAGCTCTTACAACGATTGGCTAAAAAGTCGACAAATCCGCAACCTATTATACCAGTTTTCATTTTTTTGATTTTCTGATGATTCTGGCCAGGATTTTAGAAACAAAATATGAAATGATTGTATTGTCACGGGTACTATTCAAGTATACAAAGTTTCAAGTCGATCCAATGTTTCTAAGTGGGTGAAAATCATGTTCAAAAATTCCGTTGCATAGATACAAAGACACTTTTTTTTATTTTCTGATAATTCTGGCCAGGATTTTAGAATATAAATACGAAATTATCGTATTGTCACGGGTCCTTTACACGTATACAAAGTTTCAAGTCGATCCAATGTTTCTAAGTGGGTGAAAATCATGTTCAAAAATTCCGTTGCATAGATACAAAGACACTTTTTTTTATTTTCTGATAATTCTGGCCAGGATTTTTGGCCAGGATTTTAGAATATAAATACGAAATTATCGTATTGTCACGGGTCCTTTACACGTATACAAAGTTTCAAGTCGATCCAATGTCTCTAAGTGGGTGAAAATCGTGTTCAAAAATTCCGTTACATATATACAAAGACACTTTTTTTTTATTTTCTGATAATTCTTGGCCAGGATTTTAGAATATAAATACGAAATTATCGTATTGTCACGGGTCCTTTACACGTATAACAAAGTTTCAAGTCGATCCAATGTTTCTAAGTGGGTGAAAATCGCGTTGAAAGATTCTGTTACATAGATAGATAGATAGATACAGGTCAAGCTAATATAAAGCGTGTAAAAATAAGATGCTGATGAATAAATATCAAAATCTGTGTTGAGGGAACGACGCCAGGGCTGCTGTTGGTTGTGAGGGCGCTTGAGGCTGTTATGGAAATTACACGGTGAAGCAATTGAGTGAAGTAATGATTCTAAGAAACTTATCTACCTATCACCTGCCCCAAGACGAATTCCGTAACTTCCTGCAACCACTTTCAAACACTAAATTATCTCCCTAAGTAACAATTTTTCACCGCTCTGGTTTAGTGGTAACGTCGATGTCTCGCACGCAGGGAGCCTCCATTCGATCACAGTCGTCATAATTTTACCTGAGCCAGTTTTATTAATTCCTTTTTTAATTCCTTCAGAAACTCTGAAAGGAAAATGTGTAATAAGAACAAAAATAATGGTAAACAATGTAATTATAGACCAAGTTCAGAATTTTAATTATTTGGGATGTCATTTAGGCTTACTTACTTACTCACTGGCACTATCGAACCCAAAGGTTCGTGGCCGCGCGGACATAAGCTCTCCATACATCCCTATCCTGAGCCAATGCTTTCCAATCATTCACTGTATAATCTGCTTCCCTCAAATCATAGTTAATGTTGTTCTCCCACCTCATTCTTGGCCTACCAACTGGGCGTTTTCCCTCTGGTTTTCCTACAAGAAGCTTCCATGCACGTCTTTCATTCCCCATACGTGCAACATGTCCTGCCCATCGCAGTCTACGAGACTTAACTCTTCTTATTATATCTGGCTTCCTATAAAGACCATGTAGTTCATTGTTATGTAGTCTTCTCCATTCACCTGTCTGTTCATCTCTCTTTGGTCCAAAAATTTTCCTAAGAACTTTATTATTTAGGCAATGATAAAAATGTAGATAAACACACTAAAATATAACGATTCAACTATCTATGTGGCACAATTAAACGCACTTTATTGAATAAAACTAGAAAAGAAACTATTTTGAAGTTTTACAAAGTATTGGCAGTTCCATCTCTTATCTATGGATGTGAAACCTGGACATTAACAAAGGCAGATAGTAAACAAATAGAGGCTGCTGAAATGAAGATGTTGAGAGCAATAGCAGGATACCAAAGGACCGATGAAAAGAAAAACGAAGATATAAGAACAGAACTTATTTAATCTCTGTGAAAGAATAAAATATTATCAAAATGCTTATCTTCAGCACGTATTACGAATGAATGAACAGCGCATACCAAGAAGAATGTATAATTATAAACCAAAAGGGAGAAGAATGTTGGGAAGAACATTGAAGAGATGGAAGGACCAATTCGACCTATAATGAGATCGGAACAGGCCATTGGGCTTAATCCTTGTTGTTGTTGATGATGATGATGATGATGATGATGATGAACTCCTGTAAATTCTTATACCTTATCCGCTCTTACAGTGATCTTAACATAAAAAAACCTCAATTGTATCCTTCCGCCATTCGCTCCACAATTACTGTCACATTGACAGGGAGCACGTGTGAAGGATATAAGACATGTGGTCGTTGAATGGGGTAGATTACAAGAAAGGTGGTGAGATTTTTCACTGAACTTGTGAAATACATTTAAAATAACTGTTTTTTGACCACTAAGTCAAAGATTTGCCAGACTTGTGTTTTAAAAATGTAGATGGCGACACGTAGAAATACATTAAATAATGGAAATGGACAGCTAATGACAAATGAGGGAAATTTTGAGGAAGTGGCTGAATTCAAATACCTAGGAACAATAATCACAAATAGGAATGAGACGCACAAAGAAATTAAACATAGGCTCAATTCTGGAAATGCGTGCTATTATGCATTGCAGAGACTTTTGATGTCCCAACTCCTTTCAAAAAACGTTAAACTGAAAATATATAAAACTATTATTCTACCAGTTATGTTATATGGGTGCGAAACATGGACTCTTACTTTAAGGGAGGAAAGGAGATTACGAGTATTTGAGAATAAAGTTCTTAGGAAAATTTTTGGACCAAAGAGAAATGAACAGACAGGTGAATGGAGAAGACTACATAACAATGGACTACACGGTCTTTATAGGAAGCCAGATATAATAAGAACAGTTAAGTCTCGTAGACTGCGATGGGGAGGACATGTTGCACGTATGGGGAATGAAAGACGTGCATGGAAGCTTCTTGTAGGAAAGCTAGAGGGAAGCCGCCCAGTTGGTAGACCAATAATGAGGTGGGAAAATAACATTAACTATGATTTGAGGGAAGTAGATTAAACAGGGAATCATTGGAAAGCATTAGCTCAGGATAGGGATGTATGGAGAGCTTATGTCCGCGCGGCCATGAACCTACGGGTTCGACAGTGCCAGTGAGTAAGTAAGAGTAAGTAAGTAAGATGACGACACAGCAACAGAAGACTCAGCCATTTTGTTGCATCAGAATCGACTGAAGCATAACACAAATGCATCATCCATATGTAATTTTTTTTAAAGTTGTAATTACTGATTACATATTATATTTTACAATATTTTCTATGTTTTGAATATTATTATTATTTACATTCCCGAAAAACAAGTATATTCTGAGGACATATTTTAAATTTAACGAAGGGAACAACTTTTTCGTGTATTTATTATATGTAAATTGCACCTCGGTGTCCATAACCAATGAAAAGCGAGCAGGTCACATGGTTTTGTTTTGATGAGGCGGAAAGCCATTATGGTTTCATTTTTCAAATTATTTCCAATCATTTACAATGATTTTTACATGTTTTCCAACGATTATTACAATGTATACTTTCACAATATTGAACTACATCAAGACGTGACAGCCATATTGATTTTAACGAATATTCTGTTTTCCAGTGCTGCCAAGATAGAGTCTGCACTAATTAACGTACACTAGATACAATCAGCGGGCATTCTTTCACAGGTTTGAATGCCTAATTTGCGTTAGGTTAGCTTTTAGATGTATATGTTGGCTGCATCCCGTAATTCTATAGAATAAGTAGAATTAAGTTAGAATGTATCAATATGTTTACTTGATAAATTGTAATATGAAGTTTAGGTTAAGTAGATATAAGATTAATACCTCCATCTTATGTATATTATTATAGCATTGTATAAGAAACAAAATTAGATTAAGAAACCATAATGTAATATAACTGTAAACACCTTAGATTAAGTTTTGACTGGCCGCACTCTGTAAATATATAATAAATTGAATAAAGAAATCACGCTAGATAATAAATAAGAACAAGAGCAGACCTGGGGATATGGACATTAAACCCGAGGAACCCAGGGGGATGGTGGTGGGGCTCTTAAATAAAACAAAAAGTAAGCCGCTTCGCGTTTGTTGGCGCATGCGCATGGTGTATGATTGGAACTTTAGATACATTTTTTCGCGTCACATGTTGCAAAGTTTTTCCAAAATTTTTTCCAGGTGTAGACGAGCCGCCGCTGATACTGACTTGATAATAATAATTATTGTAAATCTAGATCAGAGTATAATTGAGTTTGCGCTCTAAGGCATGAATGGACAGTTGTTCAGGAAGCTTGCGCCGGCGCAGTCAGACACTGTCTTGCTTCCTAGAGTTTCACATTTTGTTATCTTCAGTTATTTCCCATTACACATACATGCCATCAGATGAATTAGTATTGGGTTAGTAATCTAAATACACTAAAACTTGCTCAAAACGGAATCGCATGGGACCAATTGTTTTTTTCCACATTAGACAAAATTGCATCCGACTAAAAACATAATATATGTGTTTGGGAAATGATGTGGATGACCTCGTACTTGAAACAGGGAAAATAAAAAAGTGTGAATTTTTTTAATATCTTGGGTCAATAATTACAAGTTTAGGTACCTGTGAGAGAGATGTACAGACTAAAATTGCTATGGCAAAAAATGCAACTAAGACATTACATGGAATAATTTGGAATAAAAATATTACAAAGGGAACTAAAATGAAAATTTATAAGAGCATAATACAGAATATTTTGTCATATGGAAGTGAAACTTGGTCTTTGACGGAATTACAAAAGAATACAATTAGAACAGTTGAATTTGATTATTTTAGAAGAAGCCTCCAAAAAACAAGACAGGATAAAATAAGAAATGAATTCCTTTGGAGAGAAATGAATGTCACCACATCTGTTGTTAAGAGGATTGAAAATCAAATGCTAAAATGGTATGGCCATGTACAAAGAATGGAAAATGAAATATGGCCAAAAAATATATACCAATGGTCACCCCCTGGAAGAAATAAACGTGGTAGACCAAGATGGAAATGGAATACCTACGTCAGAACTATAATGGATGATAGGAATTTGGAAGAGAGAGATTGGAATGATAGAGATAAATGGAAACTGAAGACGGCAAACCTATAAGTGGGGGAAAGCCGAAGAAGAAGAAGAAGAAGAAGAAGACAAAATTCCGCATTATAAAAAATAAAACTTATTAATAACCTTAGATTTTTTTTTTTGCAAATGCCCCAGGTTGTCTTTCGACATTCCTGGTGTTCTCTCCTGGCATGGCGTACTTGTAACCCACCTCTAAGGTTGGGGCGTCTGAAAGGCGGGGTTATGTCGCCCCGATGATATGATGGGTGATGATGATGATAGTGGTGCGCCAGGAGAGTCCTTAATCCTAAGCTTAATCTAAGATAAATATGAATGATGATGATTGCGATGGCCATTTGGGCCTTAACCCTTAAATTCGTAATGTGTCCTTTTGGATACATCAGTTGGTTCAATTAATTTAATATTTTTAAAAAATCACATGAAAACGAACAAACGAAACCACTTAAATATGTGTATAATTATACAATATACCTAATAATAACACTTACACAAGATTCCGTTTTCTCTGCGGTCCGCAACATTCAAATAACTAACAGAAGAAATTTGTGTTTTGCCAATTTAAGGGTTAAAGTTTTCCTGACATCTGTCTTACAAGTGAGGAAAAACCCCGATAAAAACCTCACCCAGAAAAACTGTCCCGACCGGGGATCGAACCCGGGCCCGCTACGTGACAAGGCAGCACGCTACCTCGAGACCACAGCGGTGGACTAACGTTAGATTATAGAGTACCATATACGTCTTTTTACGTACCTTGGATTAATTGCAGTTCCGCTGCCGTTGGAAAGTGAACTATAGTATGTATGAACGACTTCTACGGTAACGCGCGAAAAAAAACAGTCCCGTTTCGTGAGCGTTAAAAATGTCTCTTGCGCGTAATCTAAAATTAAAATATGCAGTTTCGGTTACCGCTCACTAACTACACTTTCGTCCACATCCTTTGATTCCCCGCAAATTTCATTCCTCCCTACATTGTGTCGTCTTTTAAAACTGTCCACAACCAACCTGAAGATTCCTTGAAATCGTTATTCCCTAGGGATTTAGCAAGAGCTAGGGCTTGACTTGGGAACATCGGTCCGGAAATTTAGAGATACGAGTATATCTTCAATCACCTTCACTGTTTCGTTTAATGGGAATGATACATACGTTTTAGCCATCTTTATTCCGTAAATTCAGAACACTACCTGTGAAAGATAGGTCTCAGAACTTAAACTAATATTTAAGATTTTACAGTGCAATGGTTATTTGTCTTCTTCTTCTTCTTGTTCACGGTTTAGGCTTATTTACTAGCCTGTTCCGGCTCCAAATTGCTGCTGCCTCCATCTTTTGTTTGGTCTTCCCAGACTTCTTCTTCCTCGTGATGAATAGCTGTATGCTGCTTTTGGTATTATATTCTCAGTCATCCTTGCCAAGTGTTGTTTCCAGTTTTTTTTCTGTATTTCTCTACTGTTGTGTTTAATTCCTCTACTTTCAGTTGCTGTCTTGTTTCTATGTTATGTTTTTTGTCTGTTCTTTGATATCCTGCTATTGGTCTGAGGAATCTGATTTCAGCAGCTAGTATTCTGGCAGATTGTTGTGTTGTCACTGTCCATGTTTCGGATCCATAAGTAATAATAGGCACTGTCATATGGTTATTTGTAAGACAGGTATCTGTATTTCGCATATCGGGTGTGCAGTAAGGCCGAAAGAAAATTTGAGGTACAGGTAGAATCTCTAATTCACCCGGCGGCAGGAATTTTATTTCTCACTCTGTATATAAAAACTTATTTCATGAATTGTGTAGAAATACCGTTCCGTTTCCAAGTTGGACAGATTCCGTTTTATGCAAAATAAATACAAGTAAAATTATTATTATTATTTCGCCGCGACCAATAAATTTGTTCGCATTGGACAGATTTCCGCATTATCCACGTTCCGGATTAAACAGGTGTTACTGTATATGCATGGACCTGCATATGGACTGGAAAATCCAGATGAATAATACCTGCAAGAAATTGTTCCCAATTCTTCACTCCCTAAATATATTTACAAACTTCATTATAACTTATGAAGAAGAACAAGATATAAATAAGAAAATGCAGAAATTTCAACATATTTGTGGAACAATCAGACGAACACTGAGGAACACAGTAAGAAAGGATACGTAGCTAAGATTTTACTCAACGATGGCGCTACCAGTGGCGATGTGTGGAAGTGAGGTCTGGGTCCTGAAGGAAAAAGAAAACAATAAAATTCAGGCAGCGGAAATGAGCTTCCTACGGGCTGTGAAAGGTTGTACAAAAGAAGAACATATTAGAAATGAGAATATTAGAGACAAATTTGACATGGAATTCATGATAAAAAGGTTGAAAAACACATATGAATCATGGGGTCTCACAGTAAATTTACAAAAAACAGAATATCTGGGAATAAATAGCAATGAAAGAGAAAATTTAATATTGGAAGAAGGAATCCAAATAAAGCAAGTGAAACAAACTAAATATTTGGGAATGATTATGGATAACATCGAAGGTATAGGCAAAGAGAACATATAACATAGAATTGAATTGAGTAGCAAAATTATATCATCGTTAAATTCCATATGGTGGGATAAGCATATTTGGAAAGACACAAAAAATATATTGGTAAAACATTGGTGGAATCTGTTGCAATGTACGGAAGTGAGTTATGGACAATCAATAAGTACTACAAGAATAGACTAACAGCTCTAGAAATGGATTATTTACGAAGAAATGCCAGAAAGTCTAAATTAGAACATGTCACAAATAAGGAAATTAGAAACATAATGGAAGCAGAAGAAAGCATAATTGAAAGAATTGAGGAGAAGGAATTAAAGTGTTAGGACATGTCTTAAGAATGGAAGATGAGCGATGGCCGAAGCAACTATATGAATGGCATCCGAACAAAAAGAAGAAAAGAGGAAGACCAAGGTTAACATGGAAGGAAAACATGAAGACAGTAATGCAAGCTAGAGGGCTAAGCATCGAAGATGCCCAAGACCGTAGGCTTTGGAGGTTTGGCACGAGAAGACGGCAGCAGCTGTAAAAACCCGAAGATAGATAGATAGATAGAGAATATTAGAGAGGAACTAAAAGTACAACCACTTCTTCAACAAATAGAAGAACACAGCAACAATTGGATAGAACATCTGCAAAGAATGACAGAGGATAGGATACCAAAGATGGCACTGGTGTATAATCCCGGAGGACGAAGATCGGTAGGAAGACCAACAAAGCGCTGGACTGAACAGATGTAAGATCGGAACAGACAAAGACCTGATCCGTGAAGGATAATAATACTTACTTACTTACTCACTGGCACTATCGAACCCGTAGGTTCATGGCCGCACGGACATAAGCTCTCCATACATCCCTATCCCGAGCTAATGCTTTCCAATCATTCCCTGTATAATCTACTTCCCTCAAATCATAGTTAATGTTGTTCTCCCACCTCATTCTTGGTCTACCAACTGGGCGTTTTCCTTCTGGCTTTCCTACAAGAAGTTTCCATGCACGTCTTTCATTCCCCATACGCGCAACATGTCCTGCCCATCGCAGTCTACGGGACTTAACTGTTCTTATTATATCTGGCTTCCTATAAAGACCATGCAGTCCATTGCTTCTATAGTCTTCTCCATTCACCTGTCTGTTCATCTCTCTTTGGTCCAAAAAATTTCCTAAGAACTTTATTCTCAAATACTTGTAATCTCCTTTCCTCCCTTAAAGTAAGAGTCCATATTTCGCACCCATATAATATAACTGGTAGAACAATAGTTTTATATATTTTCAGCTTAACATTTTTTGAAAGGAGTTGGGACATCAAAAGTCTCTACAATGCATAATAGCATGCATTTCCAGAATTGAGCCTATGTTTAATTTCTTTGTGCATCTCATTCCTATTTGTGATTATTGTTCCTAGGTATTTGAATTCAGCCAATTCCTCAAAATTTCCCTCATTTGTCATTAGCTGTCCATTTCCATTATATAATGTATTTCTACGTGTGACCATATATTTAGTTTTACTGATATTTACTTCCAGTCCTAATTTCTTAGTGTTACTCAATAGTGTGTGCGTGTTGGCCTTTAGTATCTCCTCGCTATCGGCCAGTAGTACTACATCATCAGCATAAACTAACAGCTTATTAATACCATTCAGTTGTAAGCCTTCCTCATTCTCTAAAGATTTAATGGCATGCTCTAGTACAAAATTAAATAGTAGAGGAGATAGTGAATCTCCTTGCTTCAACCCATTCTGGATTTCAAAAGTGTTGAAAACTGTTTGCCTACACGCACCCTACTCGTTGAGCATTTAGACACATTCGTATAAGTCTAACTAACTTTTTAGGAATTCCGAACTCCAGCAGGATACTATATAACTTCTCCCTCTTAATTGAATCATATGCTTTTTTGAAGTCTACGTATAGTTGATGTACAGTACCATTATATTCCCATTTCTTTTCTAAAATCTGTCTTATACTAAATATCTGATCTGTTGTAGACCTGTTTCTTCTAAATGCACATTGATGATCTCCTAGAATGTGAAGGATAATAATAATAATAATAATAATAATAATAATAATAATAATAATAATCTCTATCTATCTTCGGGTTTTTACAGCTGCTGCCGTCTTCCCGTGCCAAACCTCCAAAGCCTACGGTCTTGGGCATCTTCGATGCTTAGCCCTCTAGCTTGTATTACTGTCTTCATGTTTTCCTTCCATGTTAACCTTGGTCTTCCTCTTTTCTTCTTTCTGTTAGGATGCCATTCATATAGTTGCTTCGGCCATCGCTCATCTTCCATTCTTAAAACATGTCCTAACCACTTTAATTCCTTTTCCTCAATTCTTTCAATTATGCTTTCTTCTGCTTCCATTTTGTTTCTAATTTCCTTATTTGTGACACGTTCTAATTTAGACTTTCTGGCACTTCTTCGTAAATAATCCATTTCTATAGCTATTAGTCTATTCTTGTAGTACTTATTGATTGTCCATACCTCACTTCCGTACATTGCAACAGATTCCACCAATGTTTTACCAATATATTTTTTGTGTCTTTCCAAATATGCTTATCCCACCATATGGAATTTAATGATGATATTATTTTGCTACTCAATTCAATTCTATGTTTTATGTTTTATGTTCTCTTGCCAAAAATAATAATAATAATAATAATAATAATAATAATAATAATATATAATAATAATAATAATAATAATAATAATAATAATAATAATATGCTGCTTACTTATTCTGGCAGAGTTAAGGCCATAAGGCCTTCTCTTCCACTCAACCGGCACCAAATACAAATAAATATTTGACAAATATAGATATACACTATACTAATTATAAACAGTTAAAGATACATTAAATGTAGCAATGTAAATGTCATGTACAAACAACATTTTATACGATAATAACAATAATATTACTTACGATAATAATAATAATAATAATAATAATAATAATAATAATAATAATAATAATAGTAATAATAATATAAATATGATACATTATACGAGAAACACCAATTAATATATATATACCTTACACTAGGTAATAATGGAGTCGAGCTTAGAGCAAATATAAATTTAGATTTCTTTTAAAAGATGCCAATGTCCGGCAGCCCCTTATTTCTTGTGGTAGGGAATTCCAGTTGCGAGAAGTGAAGATGGTATATGACATGGAGTGATGTGATGTCCTATGTTGTGGTATATTAAGCAAGAGACTATGTTGTGATCTTGTGTTTAAGTTATGGTTTGATGATAGATACTGGAAACGATGATGATAAAATTAAAACAAATACTTGTACAGACTCTTGTAATGCCACACTTCGACTACTGCGACATATTACTGACTAATCTGACAACTGATCTGTTTGGCAGACTACAGCGTGCTCATAATGCGTGCATTCGATTTGTACAATCTCCGTCCTTCTGACCACGTGTCTCCTTCATTTCAGGCCTTATCATGGCTACATCTAAATGACAGAAGAACTATACATTCGCTTGCTTTACTATTCCAAATTCTGCACACATATTTACAAGTTATTAATGACAACATTTCAAATTTTATCGGCTCATCACAACTTAGGAACATGACACAAGACACCACTTTACTTTCGATACCACAACACAGGACATGTTTATACTCTGTATCTTACACAATATCTATGACCACATCACGGAACTCACTTCCCATCGCTATCATTATTTAAATCTAATGTAACTGATATCTTAAGTTACACACAATGAAAATCCCACCTGCATAACAGCCACATTCAGCATTTCTCTATTTTTTTTGTACACTTAGCGACAAAAAGAATGGGCCGATTCTTGATCTCGAATATTTCAAGTTCTAACGCGCGATTCACACAACAAAACTAATAGCACAGTAGAGCTACAATACGTTTCCCTTCTTCTGTTCAAGAGCATTCTTTCTATACACAACAAGGAAGCGAAGGCTTAGCTCGGTGCTTAGTGGCTTGATTCGTATGCAGAAGGTTACAGGTTCGATTCCCGGCGAGTAACTTTTTTTTAATTGTTAAAATGCTTTCTATTTTATTCCGTATGTCAATTCTTAAAGAAAAAAGTACTATTTGGAAGTATTACTATTTTTATTATTAATATTAGTATTAAATAATCAATTGAGTTGGTGTTTACTTGATGAAAATCCATATTTATTAATTAAATAAAAATAAAACTTAGTTTTATTTGATTTTCATATTTATTATATAATTCAGTGACAGCTGTTTCGGTACACTGTACCTTCTTCAGACATGTTAACAAATTATGAATTGTGTTCCAACTGATCTAAGCAACAATACAACAATATTTATTTAAATTTTTTAATTTAACAAAAGGGATTCTCATTCAAATCAAGTTGAGAATTTAACAGTTTTTTACTACTTTTAAATTTATTAATTTCTACAGCCTCCAAAAGATCTAACTTCTTACCCTTATCACAAATATGTAAAATTTCAAAATCTGGATCGAAACAATGATTAAATTGGAATAGGTGGTTAGCATATTTTGAATTTTCTAAATTTCTGTTATATGCTCTCATGTGTTCCTTTATCCGAGATATAAAAGGTCTACCAGTTTGTCCTATATAGACATTGTCACATGTGCCACACTTCAATTTATATACACCTGATAATTTTTCTTTTTTTGTTTTGGTTTTATTGTTTTTTATTATATTTTGTAGAGTTTTATTAGTTTTAAATGCCACATTAATGTTCAACTTTTAAAGTGTTCAGATATTTTATTTGAAAGTGGGCCTATGTATGACATTACGACATATTTCTTTGTTTTCTTTGGGTACAGGAAAAACTTTGTCAATTGCTTTTTTTGTACTGAACCTTCTTAATTAAACATTCTATAATTTCAGGGTCGTAGCCATTATTAACAGCCAATTTTTTGTGTATGTTTGAATGGATCCCTGGGTAGTTTAGATTCACAATTGGACCCTCTGAAACCATTAGGTGTAGGAGTTCACCTGAAGAGAAAATTTAAAAATCGCCCTAGGGGTCACAATTTTCGACGTTTCGCAACGAAACTCAGTATATCCTATTAAAATAAACCGAGTTGTATTAATAGTGCACACCTCCCATTCGATAAAATAAATTAATTCATTCATAATAAAATAAATACTTAAAAAAACTAATCTAATTCTAGATAAGCCTAAGAAAGTGAATCTTAAATAACAAATAGATATGAACTTCATAATCTAGGTATTATCTAAAAATTAGCGAATATTTTAATGTATGCAGACGACCTGGTAATTATACAGAAGTCAGAGGATGATTTACAAAGAGCCATTTACGTGTTGAATCAATTAGGACTCTATTATAATCTCAAAGTCTCAACTTCAAAAACTAAAATTATGGCTTTTCAGGGCAAAGTGCCAGTCAGAGCAAAAATAGTAATCAATAATGAAATAATAGAACAGATAGCACACTTTAACTATCTTGGTTCAGATATAACACATAGCTATGATTGGGATATACACAATAAATTAAACCGATATCAAATTATGTGTGGCACCATAAGAAGAACCCTCCGAAAGACTCGAAGAGAAACTCAGCTCAGGTTTTATAAAACTATGGCTGTTCCTGTTCTTTTATATGGATCTGAATCTTGGTTACTTACAAAAAGGATATATCATACATTGAAGCCACTGAAATGAATTTTTTTAACATCCGTAAAAGGATGTGCACGCATGGATAGATTACACAATAAATCAATAAGAAATATGAACTGGAGATATTTTTCAATAGTTGATAAACTAGAAGAGCACAAATACCAATGGAAAGAACATTAAACAGAATGGACAATACATGATTACCCAAAAAGATCAACGCCTACAAACCACATGGAAAAATATCTTTGGGACGTCCAAGGAAACGATGGACTTGAGACCGGAACAGGTCGCATTGACCTAATCCTGGAAAGGAAGAAGATATATATATGTCTTCTTCTTCATTTCCTGGTTTAGGCAAGGGTTGCCTGTTCCGTCTTCACTAATAGATCTAAGACCATCTCTTCCGAGGACGTCCGACATCTCTTCTTCCTCTTGGAAAATAATGCAAGATTTTATTTGGTAATCTACTTTCTTCCATTCTTTCTACATGTTCTTTCCACTGTATCTTGTTGTTAAATATATTTTCTTTAATGGAGTAGATCTGCAGTTCTTCACGGATATCCTCGTTTCTTATCTGGTCCATTCTAGTGCAGCCTTTTACTCTTCTTAAAAATTTCATCTCGGCTGCTTGAATTTTACTTTCTTGTTTGGTAGTGGTAATCCAAGATTCACTCCCATACAAAAGGACAGGGACAGCCATTGTTTTATAAAATTTTAATTTTGTTTGTTTATGGGCTTTATTATTCAATGTTCTATTTATTGTACCACAAATAGCTTGAAACTGATGTGTTCTGTGTTCAATATCTTTATCTTACCCATAGCTGATGTCACATTCTAACTATTTAAAGTGGGATACTTGTTCAATAATTTCGTATATATATATATATATATATATATATATATATATACCGGGCTTCCAATATAAACCCGGACCGGCCTCACGGGGTTTCACCCGTCAGGCAGCGCTCTCTCCTCGTCCGCATTTCACTCTGCCAGCCGCTCGTCCTTGAACTAGTCAGTTTACTATCGTTCGACAAGATGAGACGTCAGCTGACATTAGAGCAGCGCATTTATGTGTGTAAATGTTATTATAAATACGAATCAGCTCGTCGCGTTCGCGAGGAATTTATTCGGAACTTCCCTGGACAATTACCTCCTTCCAGATCGACAATCCACGATCTTGTGACTAAATTTGAGACCACTGGTTCAGTACAAAATAAGAAACACACGCGAAGGCGTACGGTTCTCACCGAAGAAAAATTAGACGAAATTGGCGAAAATTTGGAACGTTCACCACAAAAATCATTACCGAAATTAGCACAACAACGAACTACAGCGTGTCAATCTAAATGTGTTTACTCGGTATAACTGCGGGAGGACAACATTTCCAGCATTTTCTATAAGGTAAGAAACAGTTCAAGGACGGGTGGCAGGCAGGGTGAATTGCGGGAGGAAGAGACAGCACTGCGTGTCGGGTGAAACTCCGTGAGGCCGGTCCGGTTTTATATTGGAAGCCCGTTATATACACACGTGTATGTGACGATTTTTTAGATTAAAACGGTAAAAATCACCAGCCCAAATTATGTTATGTCATGGAATGTCATTGAAAACTATTGATAAGCAGTGATGAAGCGTACAGAGTGCAAGGTCGATGTACCACAGATTGTAGTAATTTATAGATTCTTTAACAGTTTATGTAACATCTAAACTTAATATTAACTGTGCGATTATGACATTTCGTTTCACAATAAATGCTCGTTAGCAGAGAAAGAATTTCTCATATCTTTAATATGTCTATTAAAATTCTTAATCGCCCTCCATTAACCGATTTAAGTATCTTTGTGATTAACATTTCGTTATTTATATATTGACGAAATTTTTATTGATTATTACTTACTCACTGGCACTATCGAATCTGTAGGTTCATGGCCGTGCGGATATAAGCTCTCCATGCATTCCTATCTTGAGCTAATGTTTTCCAATCATCCCCTGTACAACCTACTTCCCTCAAATAATTCTCACACCTGATTCTTGGTCTACCAACTGGGCGTTTTCCCTCTGGTTTTCCTACAAGAAGCTTCCATGCACGAATTTTATTCCCCATTCGTGCCACATGTCCTGACCATCGCAGTATACGATACTTAACTGTTCTTATATCTTGCTTCCTATAAATAGCATGTAGTTCACTGTTATCTAGTCTTCTCCATTCACCTGTCTGTTCATCTCTCTTTGTTCAAAAAATTTCCTAAGAACTTTATTCTCAAATACAAAAAAAAAAACAAATTTTGTTTTTCAGCGAATTAATGCCAAGAAGATCGGGATGAGTAGATTCCCGGGCAACGCCGAGTAATCAGCACGGGATATCTAAATATAATTACGGTATACATTTATAATTATATTTATTTTTACTTATTCAACTAAACATGGAAACAAATTTAATTTATTTAGGCGTAGCAGTGCACGCTGGGTATTACCTGGTACTCACACACATACTTCTTTGACCACACGGAGGGTCTCCACTAATGAGTGATCAGCTCAATGTCAAGGCCACCTCCGAGACAACACAACATTAAGACGGAAACACAGCATTCAGACATACATTCATACTAAACATGGCGAATATGATGATGATTATGATGGCCAGATGTTCGGGGATCGTTTGGGCCTTAAAGCTTCCTGACATTTGTCTTACAGGTAAGGAAAAAGCCAGAAAAAAAACAGGAAAGTATCCTGACCGGAGAGCGAACCCGGGCCCTTGATTTACGAGGCAGCGACGCTACACCGAGACTACTGCGGTAGATATTAATTAATTTTTAAAAATTCAATAAATTGGACGGCGTTATGCATCAACCGGTTGCTACACGCCATTATATCAGTTTCAAGAAAAATACAAGTGTAAGTCAATATACACTCTTTATTGTAGCGCCAAACTAACAATATTGGATATGGCAACTTATTTTCCTTGTTTAAGAATTATCAACCAAGTTTTTAAACCATCAAAAGTGCAGATACACACAAGAATGAAAATCTATAAAATTCTCGCTAGACCCATAATCTGTTATGGCAGTGAAGCTTGGACCATCAGAATCAGGATGATCGTCATATTACAGCCACGGAGATGAAATTTCTGAGACGAACTGCAGGTTATAGCTTTCCAGACCACCAAAGAAATTCAACAATAGCCAGAGAGTTAAACATCGTACCTATATCTGAATACATCCAAGAATATAGAAACAATTGGCTAGCCCATATTCAGCGCATGGATCGTCACAGAATACCAAAACAAATTCTTCACTACATTCCTCGAGGCAGAAGATCTGTGGGACGACCTTTTCGGAGATGGCGGGAGACCGTAACGGGCCACTGGGCCTAATACTTGAAAGGACGATGATGATGATTTTCCTTGTTTGACAGTTATGCATCAACACTGTGAGAACGGGAACATTTGATGCTTAACCGCATGATGTCGACATGGGTAAAAAATTTATATAGATTCGTTCGTTCGTTCGTTCGTTGATTGATTCGTTGATAAAGGACTAACGGACACATCGGTGAACGGGGTAAAATTTTCCGGTGACTATTTGACTCATGCCCCAAATGGGAGCCAATGACCAATCGCGTTTCAATTAATTTTGATTTACAACCAATCACAGTCTTTTTCACCTGGAATTTATCAATTTGATTTTATCACAATATCATTCTAAATAGGAGAGAGTGACTCATAATGTTGGTTTATATACACTTTGATGTGTCTCATTTTTTCTCCACTAGTGTGCATTCTTACAATATTGCGATCCTTTGGCAATAAATAATATGAACTGGCTGCAGTGATTAACAAGTGAAACAACAAACGCTTCTCATTTGTTTTCAAACATCGCCGTTTACATTAAATATATAAATATTTTAAAATAACTACAGTTAAATAATGATTTGTGAGTAAACAGCTTAATTTTATTCGTTAAACAGTCCTAACAAATGCCACTCTTGATTTCCAAATTCTCTAGATAAATTCACTCCTCACTTCGTGAGTCGTGATTTTATCGCTAATTTGGAAATCACTCGTGGCATTACTTATGATAAAATAGTCCCCATTCGGATTTTATGGAGGGGAGAGAAGAACAACTACTTGAGGGGATCCATGCCAAAAGATTAGTCGTAGATATTTGCAGGAATTAGAAAGCTAGGAGAAGCTAGTACAGAATGAGGAAGCTTTACATTATACTATGAAGGTGCAATGAGCATTAGGAATGGGATAGCACAAATGAGGAATGAAAGAGGGTCACTAATAAAACTGAACAACAAAAAATATTTTTTTTTGTCTCAGAAAGAAAAATATATGATTTTGATAGTATTTTTTCTCCTGAATTCAAATATGATATCGGTTTTTCTCCATCACGCAAGGTTTCCGAGAGACAGGAATTTATAATTTCGAACACTTTAATATTTTCTACATTCGTAACTACACAATATTCGAACATTGGGACTCACCTAGAAAGTAAGAAATTACATTTTCTGCTATATTCCGCCTGTGGAGCATCCCTCTTGATGGTCCAACAATAATCGGCCAGCATATTAGGATTCCATTTGCCTTGATATCTCTTTTCCGTAGCTGAAATCATTTGAGTTAGCTCATTTGGTTTTATTTTACAATGGACAAATGGACGAAAAAACGTTTATTATTTAAATCCATTAATTGAAATTGAAATAAAAAAACTGTCGGTGATGGAGAAATTCCGAATACATATTTGAAAACACGATAAAAAATGCATTAAGTACAACTATTAGCCTATATTGGTACTCATGGGATAAAAATCATGTTGACCTGTGTAAATCAACGTGAAATTAAACCAGAGGGAAAACGCCCAGTAGGTAGGCCAAGAATGACGTAGAAGGATGGCATTAACTCATTTGAGGTAAGTTTCTTAAGAATATTTTTTAGATCTAAGAGAGACGAACAGACAGGTGAATGGAGAATACTTCATAACAGTGAGCAAAGGACTTTTTGGGAAACCAGATATAATAAGAAAAGTTAGGCCTAAGGCTCATAGACTGTGAGTCGTGAATTTATGGATAATTTGGAAATCAATTGTGGCATTACTTATGATAAAGCATTAAAAAAAAAGAGAGAGAAAATGTACTGGGCAAATGAACCGAAAGCGATTTAAAAAATGGAACCTACAAAATTTGTGATCATGTTGAACACATTAATATGTCATCAGATCGTTGAAAAGAACAACAAAACATTGTTACATAAAGGCGTAAAATCCGCTTCACTGCTGACATTTGCATTTTCTTCCGGGAGACGAGAAAGCCAACTTAACACTAAAGCGAGATAAGAGAATCACAATGCATGGCTTCACAATTTCACTGTGCGTTGGAATGTAAATAAAGTGCGTCACGCAGAAACCACGTAAATAAGCCAATTTATGCTCCTATTTAGCTGGTTTAAGGAACACAACATAAGTAAGTTAAACGAAAATGCAAATATAAGTTATTATTTTCTGTAGCTTACAACATCTATAAAAATTACAGAAATTGTTCTAGACTAGACTATGTGTTGGGAGTTGTATCTCTTCTCAAACATACATCAACTCCACGAGCCCGTCAAGGAAACATCCAGTTTCCTGGATGCATCCTCGGCAGCAGAGAAGGGAATCAGTGGTTCATGAAACCAACTTCCATTTCTTTTAGAGAGGCTGGTTTGAATCGACCTACTCTTTTCCATCGGAGACATGGCAGTTTGAGTGCCTTACTTACTCACTGGCACTATCGAACCCGCAGGTTCATGGCCGCGCGGACATAAGCTCTCCATACATCCCTATCCTGAGCTAATGCTTTCCAATCATTCCCTGTATAATCTACTTCCCTCAAATCATAGTTAATGTTGTTCTCCCACCTCATTCTTGGTCTACCAACTGGGCGTTTTCCCTCTGGCTTTCCTACAAGAAGCTTCCATGCACATCTTTCATTCCCCATACGCGCAACATGTCCTGCCCATCGCAGTCTACGAGACTTAACTATTCTTATTATATCTGGCTTCCTATAAAGACCATGTAGTTCATTGTTATGTAGTCTTCTCCATTCACCTGTCTGTTCATCTCTCTTTGGTCCAAACATTTTCCTAAGAACTTTATTCTCAAATACTCGTAATCTCCTTTCCTCCCTTAAAGTAAGATTATATTTTTCGCACCCATATAATATAACTGGTAGAATAATAGTTTTATATATTTTCAGCTTAACGTTTTTTGAAAGGAGTTGGGACATCAAAAGTCTCTGCAATGCATAATAGCATGCATTTCCAGAATTGAGCCTATGTTTAATTGCTTTGTGCATCTCATTCCTATTTGTGATTATTATTCCTAGGTATTTGAATTCAGCCACTTCCTCAAAATTTCCCTCATTTGTCATTAGCTGTCCATTTCCATTATATACTGAATTTCTACGTGTGGCCATATATTTAGTTTTACTGATATTTACTTCCAGTCCCAATTTCTTTGTGTTACTCAATAGTGTGTGCGTGTTGGTCTTTAGTATCTCCTCGCTATCGGCCAGTAGTACTACATCATCAGCATAAACTAACAGCTTATTAATACCATTGAGTTGTAAGCCTTCCTCATTCTCTAAAGATTTAATGGCATGCTCTAGTACAAAATTAAATAGTAGAGGAGATAGTGCATCTCCTTGCTTCAACCCATTCTGGATTTCAAAACTATGATCTCTTTTTTGGGTTCAGATGAGATTTTGGGCTCACCTAAGGCCTTGAATTTCAAGGTCTTATCTTCCCGAGCCTTAATGGTCCCGGTACGTTTCTTCTTTCTTGACTTAGCGCTAGTTACAGCGCTAAGATAGGTGTTCTTGAAGTTCTCAGGCCGAAGAACTGCTGGCTCTATCTGGTATTGGGTAAGACAGTAGGAGCAAGCTCTGCCAAGACGGTCTTCTTTTTGGTAGCAGGAGTGACCTGCACTACCTTCTTCTGCAGACGACGATATGGCTCAATAGAAATTGTTCCCTAAAGGCTGTCCTCTCTTAAAGTGATCCTCATCAAAACATACCCACGTGACTTGCTCGCCTTTCATTGGTTATGGATACCGACGTACGATATAGAAGCAATAAGCACCCGAAAAAGTAGTTCCCTTCATTAAATTATTATAGTTAATTCCCATACGTCTTAAATCAATCCATAGTTTGTCTATAGGGTCAATGTCGTATGCTTTCTCAAGATCTACAAATAGTAGTAGTAATAGGTCGTTATTAGACTAAACGTAAGATATTATTTACAATGGGCAGGACATGTGGCACGAATAGGGAATGAAAGGCGTGCATGGAAGCTTCTTGTAGGAAAACCAGAGGGAAAACGCCCAGTTGGTAGACCAAGAATGAGATGGGAGAATAACATTAACTATGATTTGAGGAAAGTAGATTATACAGGGGATGATTGGAAAACATTGGCTCAGGATAGGGATGTATGAAGAGCTTATGTCCGCACGGCCATAAACCTACGGGTTCGATAGTACCAGTGAGTTAGTTAGTTATTTACAAATATGGGTCGCACGGGCAGTAAGCCGTAAGTGCTGTTGACAGTCCGTTACAATAAAGTAATAAATTTAGTAATAGTATAAACAAAAAAAACAATAGTATTACAATTACATAATAATACAATAACATTATACATTAATTATTTAGAATTATTAAGAATTAATGGTACTGCACTTTGGTAACATGTATTTATTCATCAATGAGTGTTGTTCTTATTTTCCGCGTTTTGTCCAGAAATTTAACCAAGTTTATCCAATTTTGTGGATTTACCATTAACTCGTAGCAGCCAATCTTTCACGATTTGAATTTAAAGATCGTTCAATAGTGGGTGCAAAGGTTATCCATATTGCATTTTCTACTCTATTACCTGAGTAATGCAAAATAAATTGTCGATTGTGGAACGACCTGCTCTAAATCCTGACTGTTCCTCTAATTCCATATGACTATAGTTCTTTTTCCAAATAATATTTTAGTATAAGTCAATAGAGTCTACTCATAGTACTTGTTTATGTTATACCTGTATAATTTTCACATTGGTCTTTTTTTTTTTCTTTTTTTTAATGGAATTATTATATAATTATAATATTATTATTTTGTGTTATAGTGCATTGGAAACTTCTTGTAGGAAAGCCAGAAGGAAAACGCCCAGTTGGTAGATCAAGAATGAGGTGGGAGAACAACATTAACTATGATTTGAGGGAAGTAGATTATACAGGGAATGATTGGAAAGCATTAGCTCAGGATAGGGGTGTATGGAGAGCTTATGTCCGTGCGGCCATGAACCTACGGGTTCGATAGTGCCAGTGAGTAAGTAAGTAAGTTACGAGTATAGTGCATATTTTTGTCAATCTCAGGTCATAACTACATTTTTTTTTTTGTATATTTCGGTGGTTTTTAGGTTAATAAAATCCCTAGCCCTAGTGATGCTGTTACGAAACTACGTATATGGTGGAATGAATTTCAAAGAACATTTTCGTTTGAGGAAAACTTGAACAGGTTTGACAGTTCTTGGATTTGTACTGGGGATTTCCTACTCCATCAAGCAATCTGTGTGTGTGTACATTTAAAATGCTCTCTTCTTCCTTGATTTATCTGCCTAATTCGTAATGACCAGTCCACGCATTCGTGATGCATTATATCTAAAGAACCACTTAAAAAACATTGAAAGATAATTCTAAAATGGCCGCGATACAACTTTCTTCTCTCGGGAAAAACAGCTAATAGTGTCAATATTTTATGTTTCACTTGTGGTTTCATCAATAGAACAAAAGTTGTACATTAACACAATATTTTTTTTTTATTCAATGCCACATCATTGTCATTTCGACATTTCTGGTGTTCTCAGGTTGGAGCGCCTGGAAGGCGGAGTTCATAGGTTCATGACCACACGGACATAAGCTCTCCAAACATCTCTATCCTGAGCTAATGTTTTCCAATCATTCCCTGTATAATATACTTCCCTCAAATCATAGTTATTGCTATTCTCTCACCTCATTCTTGGTCTACCAACTGGGTGTTTTCCCTCTGGTTTTCTTACAAGAAGCTTCCATGCACGTCTTTCATTCCCCATTTGTGCCACATGCCCTGCCCATCGCAATCTAAGAGGCTTAACTGTTCTTATATTATTTTGTTTCCTATAAAGACCACGTAGTTCACTGTTATGTAGTCTTCTTCATTCACCTGTCTGTTCATCTCTCTTAGGTCCAAAAATGTTCCTAAGAATTCTATTCTCAAATACTTGTAATCTCATTTCCTCCCTTAAAGTAAGAGTCCATGTTTCGCACCCATACAATATAACTGGTAGAATAATAGTTTTATATATTTTCAGTTTAACGTTTTTTGAAAGAAGTTGGGACATCAAGAGTCTCTGCAATGCATAATAGCACGCATTTCCAGAATTGAGCCTATGTTTAATTTCTTTGTGCATCTCATTCCTATTTAAAATTAATATAAAATTATGGAATATTCACCTGAAAGGCCCGTCTCCTCAACTTAATTAATAATTTAACTGTGGCGCTTTCGGGACTTGTCCCATCATCGGCAGGATTCAAAACCGGTGTTTCACTGCCGATGATGGGACAAGTCCCGAAAGCGCTACAGTTAAATTATTAATTAAGTTGAGGAGACGGGCCTTTCAGGTGAATATTCCATAATTTTATATTAATTTTGAATAATACCTCAACGGAACAGATCATGAATCTTATAAAAGTTGATCATTCCTGTTTGTGATTATTGTTCCTAGGTATTTGAATTCAGCCACTTCCTCAAAATTTCCCTCATTTGTCATTAGCTGTCCATTTCCATTATATAATGTACTTCTATATGTGAACATATATTTAGTTTTATTTATATAAGAGTGGCGTTCTTTCACCGTAAAAATACAACCGTCAAGAAACGAGGGTTAGCTGTACACTATACTAAGCATAAAGAATTAAAAATATATCAGTAGTTGCCAATGGTATATTTACGGACGTATTAATGGTAACATGGAAATATCAACAACAAAATCTAAAGTTATGGCCTTTCAAGTGAAAATCCCAGTAAGAAGTAAAATTTGTATTCAGAATTCAATATTAGAGCAAGTTAATTCATTTAAATACTTAGGATATAATCTAACTTATAATGAGGAATGTGATATATCATTTAAAATACAAAACTATAATAAAGCTTTAAGAATTATCAACCAAGTTTTTTAAACCATCAAAAGTGCAGAGACACACAAGAATGAAAATCTATAAAATTCTCGCTAGACCCATAATCTGTTATGGCAATGAAGCTTGGACCATCAGAACTCAGGATGATCGTCATATTACAGCCACGGAGATGAAATTTCTGCGACGAACTGCAGGTTATAGCCTTCTAGACCACCAAAGAAATTCAACAATAGCCAGAGAGTTAAACATCGTACCTATATCTGAATACCTCCAAGAATATAGAAACAATTGGCTAGCCCATATTCAGCGCATGGATCGTCACAGAATACCAAAACAAATTCTTCACTACATTCCTCGAGGCAGAAGATCTGTGGGTCGACCTTTTCGGAGATGGCGGGAGACCGTAACGGGCCACTGGGCCTAATACTTGAAAGGACGATGATGATGATGATTAAGGAAAATGGAGAGTGGCAAATTAAATATAACAAGGAATTATACGAGTTGTATAAATCATCAGATACTATTACAGATATTAAAAGTAAACAGACTAAGATGGGCAGGAAATGCACACAGGATAACCGAAAATTAAGTAGTTGGAAGAATCTGACGATATTATACATGAACCGGCTAAGCGCCATTTTTAAAAAATGAGATTTTGATGCCATCTGTTGCACTGGTTTATGAAGTAAGTGTACGCACACTTTTAACACCAAATATTTAAATATAACCTTATTATTAAAGAAAAAGGGTTGTAAGGGGTAGTGACGTGTGTATAACCTCTCCTACCCAATTCTCATCCTCACCTTCTCGTGGTACAACCCGAGGCTCTGAGGACCGAGTCACGGCGGTATAACCGTTCCATCGGGTACTGAGTAAATGCAGTATCCTAATGTCTGTCCAGAGACTAAAAGGTAGCAGCCCTACCACTGGGGCCAGTAGCCTGTCCTAAGGAACTTCAAAACTACTTTCAAGTCTCAACACGAAAATATATCAACCTGCAGGAAGAAGAAGACCAGGATGTCCACTCAAAAGACTTTTGGATGGTGTTTCTCTTGAGACCAAAACAGGTCAACAAATGGCCTAAATTCGTGAATGTACTATGATGATGATGATATTAAAGAAAAAATATAAACGCCATCAGTCCTATTAAAGATCCTGCGTTTTGCAATAAACAGCTATGATACCAGATCTTCATAAATGCTAATATCAATTTTGCATCATGCAACTAAGCGCCAAATGTTCCCGCTCTCAGATTGTTGATGCACAACTGTCAAATAAGGAGAATAACTTGCAATATCCAGTATTCTTAATTTGGCGCTACAATAAATAGTGAAGATTGACAAATTTTAATTAGTATTTTTCTGGAATCTTACATTATGCATAGCCGGTTGATGAATAACGCCGTAAAATTATAGATGGTAATCCAGAAGGACCCTCCATGGTATCTTTACCTTGTCGTGGTGGAGTGGCTTGCGTGCTTAAATGATCCTGAGAGCTATGTCGGCGGTAGCATTGCTGCCGATAGGGTTACCCATGCCGGACTGGTCGAAGGTGATGAGCCAGACGAAAAATGTACCTTGGTCGAAAGAGTGATGATCTTTCACCGTAAAAATACAACCGTCAAGAAATGCGGACATGGGTTCAACTGGGGTAAACTTTTCCGGAGATCAAAAAATAGTCCCCCATTCGGTTCTCCGGGCGGGGACTACTTCAGGGAACCCATGCCAAAGGCTCAAACACAGGGACGTGGTCCTAGGTGCGATGGGCAGGACATGTTGCACGTATGGGGAATGAAAGACTTGCATGGAAGCTTCTTGTAGGAAAGCCAGAGGGAGAACGCCCAGTTGGTAGACCAATAATGAGGTGGGAGAATAACATTAACTATGATTTGAGGGAAGTAGATTGTACAGGGAATGATTGGAAAGCATTAGCTCAGGATAGGGATGTATGGAGAGCTTATGTCCGCGCTGCCATGAACCTACGGGTTCGATAGTGCCAGTGAGTAAGTAACCCAGAAGTAAGATTATTATTATTATTATTATTATTATTATTATTATTATTATTATTATTATTATTAAGATGCAGAACTGGATGACCGAATTTGAGATGGATGGATGGATGGATGGATGGATGGAGTATTAATGGATGTCAAATCTTGGTGGACTGTTGTCAGAGATAGAGAAGCCTGAAGAAAAATTCTGAAGGAAGCCTTGACCCACCCAGGTGTTGTTGTGACTGTATTCATGGTGATATAAATGCGCTTACTTTAATACCGCTGCACTGGATCATTGAGTAGTGGACTTTTTGAACTTGTTTTTCACAAATCACATGGCAAAGTAAGAAGGAATGTTTAAATATAGGTGTTGGACTACGTGAATACACTAAACAAGTAAATCTAGAGTGAACTGGTGGAATGCAAATCTGTGACCTTGATTTCAAGTAGGACAACTCGAGTGACTCAATGTAAGAGATATCCACTCTGTCTGCACAAGGATTCCTCTTTGAACCTCGGTGCGAGTCTTGTCTTACCAACTTATCGTAAGTAATGCCACGAGTGATATACAATTTGTCTGGGAAATTAAGAGTGGCATTAGTCAGGTCTATCTAATGAATAAAATTAAGCTGTTTACTCACAAATCATTATTTAAATATCCATCCATAGTAATTCTGCCCGAGGGCAGGTCCTTCACTGCAATCATAGCATTTTCATGCTATGCTTGCAGCTTTACTAGGGAATTGTAGATGTGGTAGCTTCCCGTTGCTTTCCACACCGGTGAAGGATGATAATGATGATGATAATGATAAGGATGATGCTGGCCATATGATTTCGAGGACCGTTTGGGCCTTAAAGTTTTCCTGACATTTGCCTTACAGGTGAGGAAAAAACCCGATAAAAACCTCACCCAGAAAAACTGCCCCGACAGGGGATCGAACCCGGGCCCGCTGCTTGACAAGGCAGCACGCTACCTCGAGACGACAGCGGTAATTATTTTAAAATATTTATATATTTAATGTAAACGGCGATGTTTGAAAACGCGAGAAACGTTTGTTATGTTTCATTTGTTCTTCACTACAACCAGATCATATTTATTGCCAAAGGATCGCAATATTGTAAGAATGCACCCTAGCGGAGAGAAAATTAAACACATCAAAGTGTTTATAACCAACATTACAGGTTATTAATTAATTTATGATGTCCTATGACGTAAACATGTCAATTATATTTTTCTGGAACGTTAATACCTGGGAAATAATACGTTTGAGAAAGTGCAAACAGTGGTTTCTTGTTATTGTTTTATAATCAATTGCTACAAATGTTTTTGTATTAAAACCCGCAAGTAGAATCTGGTTACATCCCTGCACTATATATACGATCTTGGAGTCACTTATCTTTTAGGATTCTTACATTTTAATATATAAATTGTTATATTCAATGTATTTCTTAGTGAGTCAGTCACTGCAAAATAATGCTCTGACCTATTCAGAATGTTAAAAAGGAGCAGCTTGATTTTAATGTGTTAAAATTAAATTATATCGAGGTGAAAAACGACTGTGTTTGGTTGTAAATCAAAATTCACTGAAATGTGATTGGGTCATTAACTGCCATTTGGGGCATGAGTTAAATAGTCAAAGTACATCTACACGTTATCAAAAAGAAACTTCATCCCTCAGGAGCGCCCTAAATAAGCAAGTCGAACCTATGATCCAATTTTTATCTTTCTTTTGTGATGAAACAGAAACTGATGCCGCCAGAGCGATTTTTTATATTTTTCCTTCTATTTATGAATATATCACGCTAATGGTTTAGTATTATCAGGCGATAGCGAGGAGATACGCACACACTACTGATTAACACTAAGAAATTGGGACTGGAAGTAAACATCAATAAAACTAAATATATGTTCACACATACAAATACATTATATAGCTACTGGAAATGGATAGTTAATGACAAATGAGGGAAATTTTGAAGAAGTGCCTGAATTCAAATACCTAACTAACTTACTGGCACTATCAAACCCGTAGGTTCATGGTCGCGCGGACATAAGCTCTCCATACATCCCTATCCTAAGCTAATGTTTTCCAATCATCCCCTGTATAATATACTTCCCTCAAATCATAGTTAATGTTATTTTCCCATCTCATTCTTGGTCTACCAACTGGGCGTTTTCCCTCTGGTTTTCCTACAAGAAGCTTCCATGCACGTCTTTCGCTCCCCATTCGTGCCATATGTCCTGCCCATCACAGTCTACGAGACTTAACTGTTCTTATTATATCTGGCTTCCTATAAAGATAATGTAGTCCACTGTTATATCGTCTTCCCCATTCACCTGTCTGTTCATCTCTCTTTGGTCCAAAAATGTTCCTAAGAACTTTATTCTCAAATACTCGTAATCTCCTTTTCCTCCCTTATAGTAAGAGTCCATGTTTCACATCCATATAACATAACTGGTAGAATCCATGCATCCACAGTAATTATGCCCGAAGGCAGGTCCTTCACTGCAATCATACCATTTTCATGCTATGCTTGCAGCTTTACTAGGGAATTGTAGGTGTGGTAGCTTCCCGTTGCTTTCCACACCGGTGAAGGATGATGATGATGAAGATGATAATGATAAGGGTGATAATGATGGCCATATGTTTTCGGGGACCGTTTGGGCCTTAAAGTTTTCCTGACATTTGTCTTACAGGTGAAGAAAAACCCCGATAAAAACCTCACCCAGAAAAACTGCCCCGACCAGGGATCGAACCCGGGCCCGCTGCGTGACAAGACAGCACGCTACCTCGAGACCACAGCGGTGGACTGACTGGTAGAATAATAGGTTTATATATTTTCAGTTTAACGGAATTCAAATTAATTATAAACTTAAATGAGATGAACAAACAAAGTTAAACATAGGCTCAATTCTGGAAATGCATGTTATTATGTATTACAAGGAGTTTTGTCGTTCAATTCTGGAAATGCATGTTATTATGTATTACAAGGAGTTTTGTCGTTCCAACTTCTCTAAAAAAAAACGTTAAACTGAAAATACATAAAACAGTTATTCTCACAGTTATATTATATGGATGCGAAACACGGACTCTTACTTTAAGGGAGGAGAAAACATTAGGAATATTTGAGAATAAAGTTCTTAGGAAATTTTATGAACTAAAGACAGAAGAACAGACAGGAGAATGTAGAGGACTACATAACAGTGAACTACATGATATTTATAGGAAGCCAGATTTTTTTTCTCCCCCGTTTATACTGGTTTTCCTTCTTGTTTTACCTTTTTCTTTTTTCCTTTTTCTTTTCTTACCTGTTTGTTAACTTTCTTCAGTTCTCACATAGACACAAGGACAGGACACACACACCCAGACCCAAGGTGGAGATTTATAAATCTCCCACCCCGCCAGGAATCGAACCCGGGTCGCCGGAGTGGAAGGTAGGGACTCTACCGACTACCCCACGGCGACGGACAATAATACGAACAGTTAAGTCTCGTAGACTGCGATGGGCAGGACATGTGACACGAATGTGTAATGAAAGTGGGGGATGGAAGCTTCTTGTACGAAAACCAGAGGGAAAACACCTAGTTGGGTGATCAAAAAACGGTACGTTTCCGGACATGAGTTCCTATTATAAACTTAACCGTCTTGGCCCCCACCACACGTTCTCAACGCCTGTAATGGAAATTTATTTACACTCTGTATAAAGATATTCTGTAATGCAAATCAGGAAATATAAAAATGTTAAAAAAATTTGAATATTCTACAGAATTGATAAGTTTAACGAAGGCTAATGACGTATTCCACAAGTTGTAACAGTAAAAGGCAGACCATAAAACACGGCAGCAAGGCTAGCAACTTTGATAATACCACATAAAAACACAAACGCTACACGATCCTGTCCCGCAACTACACTTCTCAACATTTCCTGTTAAGGCCTTAACATTTTATCGATTTTTAACTTGTTTTCAGTCGATTTATTTTATTTCGATCCAATTTTTTAAAATCGGAGTATCTACCCCACGTTTACTAAGAGTCTACAATCTTTATATATATATGTTATAACTATATTTTTGACATTTGGCAATGAAGGCAAATATGATATAAAACTGCTATAAAGTAAATATTCTCTTAAAAAAATTGCTTAACTGTTATGTTGGCCACTAGATGGTGTTGGAACGAATTCCCACTACCTCTTGTGTGATTTGAGAATACTACATATATAAAAAAGTATGTTCGTGTTGGAATTCTTGAGTAGCTCAGTTGGTTAGAGCGCTAAACGTACAGAGTTTAGATATTCGGGTTCAAATCCCGACTCAAGCGTTCATTTTTCTTTTCATATCATATATATATATATGCTATATATATAAAACAATAATAATTCTGCCCGAAGGCAGGCCCTTCACCGCAATCATAGCATTTGCATGCTATGTTTACAGCTTTACTAGGGAATTGTAGGTGTGGTAGCTTCCCGTTGCTTTCCACACCGGTGAAGGATGATGATAATGATAAGGATGATGATGATGGCCATATTATTTCGGGGACCTTTTGGGCCTTAAACTGTTCCTGACAGTTGTCTTACAGGTGAGGAAAAACTCAGATAAAAACCTCACCCAGAAAAACTACCCCGACCCGGGAACTTAACTGTTCTTATTATATCTGGCTTCCTATGAAGACCATGTAGTTCACTGTTACGTAAATCTTCTCCATCCACCTGTCTGTTCATCTCTCTTTGGTCCAAAAATTTTCTTAAGTACTTCATTCTCAAATACTCGTAATCTCCTTTCCTCCCTTAAAGTAAGAGTCCATGTTTCGCATCCATATAATATAACTGGTAGAATAATAGTTTCATATGTTTTCAGCTTAACGTTTTTTGAAAGGAGTTGGGACATCAAGAGTCTCTGCAATGCATAATAGCACGCATTTCCAGAATTGAGCCTATGTTTAATTTCTTTGTGCATCTCATTCCTGTTTGTTCCTAGGTATTTGAATTCAGCCACTTCCTCAAAATTTCCCTCATTGTCATTAGCTGTCCATTTCCATTATATAATGTATTTCTACGTGTGACCATATATTTAGTTTTATTGATATTTACTTCCAGTCCTAATTTCCTAGTGTTACTCAATAGTGAGTGCGTGTTGTCCTTTAGTATCTCCTCGCTATCGGCCAATAGTACTACATCATCAGCATAAACTAACAGCTTATTAATACCATTGAGTTGTAAGCCTTCCTCATTCTCTAAAACGTTCAGTTTTAGATGTAAAGATTGTATTTAAGGAATCCAACATTAAATTCTTCCGTGGTGTTACTCAAGCTCTCTGCATAAATGGTTAAACATGAAAATGCTGGAAATAATGGAAAATTCTTCCGTGTGTTACTCAAGCTCTCTGCATAAATGGTTAAACATGAAAATGCTGGAAATAATGAAAAATTCTTCCGCGTGTTACTCAAGCTCTCTGCATAAATGGTTAAACATGAAAATGCAGGAAATAATGGAAAATTCTTCCGTGTTTTACTCAAGCTCTCTGCATAAATGGTTTAAACATGAAAATGCTGGAAATAATGAAAAACTCTTCCGTGTGTTACCCAAGCTCTCTGTATAAATGGTTAAATATGAAAATGCTGGAAATAATGGAAAATTCTTCCGTGTTTTACTCAAGCTCTCTGCATAAATGGTTCAATATGAAAATGCTGGAAATAATGGAAAATTCTTCCGTGTGTTACTCAAGCTCTCTGCATAAATGGTTAAACATGAAAATGCAGTGGAAATAATGGAAAATTCTTCCGTGTTTTACTCAAGCTCTCTGCATAAATGGTTAAACATGAAAATGCTGGAAATAATGAAAAATTCTTCCGCGTGTTTACTCAAGCTCTCTTGCATAAATGGTTAAACATGAAAATGCAGGAAATAATGGAAAATTCTTCCGTGTTTTACTCAAGCTCTCTGCATAAATGGTTAAACATGAAAATGCTGGAAATAATGAAAAACTCTTCCGTGTGTTACCCAAGCTCTCTGTATAAATGGTTAAATATGAAAATGCTGGAAATGGTGGAAAATTCTTCCGTGTTTTACTCAAGCTCTCTGCATAAATGGTTAAACATGAAAATGCTGGAAATAATGAAAAACTCTTCCGTGTGTTACCCAAGCTCTCTGTATAAATGGTTAAATATGAAAATGCTGGAAATGATGGAACATTCTTCCGTGTTTTACTCAAGCTCTCTGCATAAATGGTTCAATATGAAAATGCTGGAAATAATGGAAAATTCTTCCGTGTGTTACTCAAGCTCTCTGCATAAATGGTTAAATATGAAAATGCTGGAAATAATGAAAAATTCTTCCGTTTGTTACTCAAATTTCTCTGCATAAATGGTTAAATATGAAAATGCTGGAAATAATGGAAAATTCTTCCGTGTTTTACTCAAGCTCTCTGCATAAATGGTTAAACATGAAAATGCTGCAAATAATGGAAATGCCATGCAGCCAGTACTGGGTGTGTGAACATTTGACTTTAACATCTCGGGTCGTGCATTTACAACATTTCTCGGTAAAGCTGTTTTGGTGCCAATATTTTGCGCGTGACTTCAAACCGTGTTGTGCAAAATGTGAGCCGAGACGCTGTGAGGTAATATACCGCTGACATTCGCACATTTCAAGCATTGCTTTATGCAATAGTTTAGCTGCAGGGGCGTGTTTCATAAACATCTGTATAATTAAACATCGTGACAATTAATACTTTCATTAAATTAAATAAACAAATTTAGAACTAAATCTCACTTTATCAGGGACCTGTCTTTGTTTTCTACTTACAGGGAGGTGTTTCATAAATATATCTCCGATTTTTAGGTTACAAAAATCTTAATTTAGGTGCCTAAAATAAGTTCTGATCACATGCAAAATCTAATATATAGAAATTAATATTTGTTTGTTTGTTTGTTCGTAATCTATGCGCGGCCATACCGTTGATCCGATTTTGATGTTTTTTTTTGCAAAATGTTCAGGAGTTTCCCGGGATGAACATAGGCTATAAGAGTTGTAATACTCAACCCCTTCACCCCTAAAAATCACCCTTTGTAGCGAAAAACGTAAAATAAAGCCCCTATTTTGACGCTTAAATGGTTTACGCTGCCTAAACCATAACAAATACACCAAATTAATGTACACAGAATTGAATATCTAAAAAAAACCCTACAAGAAAGTCCGCTACAGCATATGTTTATCTTTTACGGATAACTCACAATAACCATTTTTGTCTTTCATTGATTCCAAGAAGACCGGGATAAGCAAGCGTGCTCTGCCATACCGTTCATCCGAATGTGATGGGGCTTTTTGAAAAATGTTCAGGAGATTCCGGGGATGGACATAGACTATAAGAGAGTTGTAACACTCAACCCCTTCATCCCTAAAAAATACCCTTTGTAGTGAAAAACGTTAAATAAAATCCCTATTTTGACGCTTAAATGGTTTACGCTGCCTAAACCATAACAAATACACCAAATTATTGTACACGGATTTGAATAGCTCAAAAAACTCTTCAAAAAATTCCGCGATAACATATGTTTATCTCTTACAGATAACTCACAATAACCATTTTTGTCTTTCATTGATGCCAAGTATATCGGGATAAGCAGGTTCCCGAAGAGAGCACGGCTGGTGGTAAAAACACAATAACATTTATTTAGGATAGTAGCAGCGCACGCCGGGTATTAGCTAGTAGGTTATATTTTTTTCAATGCCACCACGTTATTTCGACATTCTGGTATTCTCGTTTGTAACCCACTTTTTGAGGTTGGGGCGCCTGGAAGGAGGAGTTACGCTGCCCCGATAACATGTGATAGGTGATGATGATGGTAATGATGCACCGGGAGAGTCCTTAATCCTAAACTTAATGAATACGTTAATGATGATAATGATGGCCAGATGATGTTCGGGGACCTTTTGGGACTTAAAGTTTCCTACATTTGTCTTACAGGTGAGGAAAACCCCCCAAAAAATCCATCACCCAGGAAACAAGTCCCGACTTGGAATCGAACCCGGGTCCGCTGCGTGACAAGGCAGCACGCTACCTCGAAACCACAGCGATGGACGGCTCTAATTTTTTTTTTTTTTTTTGGAAAAATCACGTTTACTAATTTTAGTACGGATTTATCATAAGTAATGCCACGAGTGATTTCCAAATCATCGATAAATTCACGACTCACAAAATGAGGAGTGAATTTATCTAGAGAATTTGGAAATCAAGAGTGGCATTTGAGGGGCTCAGTGGAATAAGGGCCCATCCCAACCAATGGTTGATTTTTAGTTATTTGCAGATTATGTATCCTATGGCCATCTTCTGTTAATCTTTAGAAGCTCATAATTCTAACTTTGCTCAAAAGAGGGTAAATGAGTCTTTATGTCTAAGAAAAATTTCTAACTTCTTCACGCGCGCGGGGAATAAAGGCCCATCCCAACTGCTAACACGTGACCGTATATTGTCCGCTACTCTGTAGTCCGCTGCAATACTGACTAGCATTGCCGGCAAATATCAGTAAATGCATAATGGCTGATGTGGCAGGTTCTTGTGCAAATGGAAATAGTGTAATAAAATATAAGAAAAGAAAAATAAATGTGCAAGAGTGGAATAAAACGAAGCAGAACATTTTACGCAACAATGGAAAGGAATATATATCGGCCTGAATCAGTTGCTTCAAGAGGTGTGGACGAAATTGCTAGTTGTTTATTAAAAGCTGTGCCCCTGATTGAAAAATGTGCTAATAAAAAGAAACTTATAATGTATATAGCGATTCATGTGTTGTTCAAAACAATAATTATACAATAATGCGACTTTGGCTTTACATGATTGATTGTGGTTGGTTTGAAGAAAAGAACTGAACATAAATTTCTTGTACCCAGGTCACACTTTCGTTCCCTGTGATGCTTACTTCGGGTGTGATTGAAAAAATTAAAAGAAAACAACAAGTGGTTTATACACCTGAACAGTGGGCTCTCACCTCATAAGAAAGAGTTGAACAAGGAAACCATTTTTCCCCCCACCTAATTTGACATCATCGAAGAAGATTTGAAAGATTTGGATAACTTCAATGTTCACAAGATTGAAAAGTCGACGCATGGACAAGCGATAAGGTATGAAATCAGACAAAGCAAACCTGTTTCACGTTCACGGGAAAACAGACATGTAATGTACGTAAAATCCAGTTTTCGGTGATTTGGGCTTTAGAGGAAGTTAATAAGCCTTAAAAAACAAGGAAGGAGAGTGTCCCGTATTACGAGATTGAAATACTGATAAAGGAATATCCTAATGATCGAATGATAAAGAAGACAGCATGACCCTCATCACATTTGTACCACCTTTACACCAGACATTTTAATAGTAGCCTTAAACCAGATGATGATGATGATGACGTACACAATGCTGCACAAAAGTAGAATACATAGATTAATGCAATATTCAAGTTAAAAAGTGTTATTTAATTTGTTTATTTATGTTGTATATTTTATATTCTCCATTTCTTTTTCTTTTCTTTTCTTTAGACATATTAAACAACATAGTGGTCTATACATTTGCAGGCAGTAAAGCTTATTTTATGTACAAGGACATGCTACCAAATATTATCAATATGTGATCTATATATTTTACTCAAAGTAGAATTTAATAAAAATGCTATTTTTTCTCCAAACTTAGTGCCAGTTGGGCTGGTGCCCTTATTCCACTGCCCCCCTCATTTGTTACGGCCTATTTAACGAATAAAATTAAGCTGTTTACTCACAATCATTATTTAAATATAGTTACCGGTATTTAAAAATATTTATATATTATGTAAATGGCGATGAGATATAATAAGAGTTAAGTCTCGTAGACTGCGAGGACAGGACATGTGGCACGAATGGGAAATGAAAGACGTGCATGGAAGCTTCTTGTAGGAAACCGGAGGGAAAACGCCCAGTTGGTAGACCAAGAATGAGGTGGGAGAATAATATTATCTATGATTTGAGGGAAGTGGATTATACAGAAATGTTTGGTTATGTTTCGTTTCTTTATTCACTGCAACATAATCTTATTTTTTTGCCAAATAGGATCGCAATCAGCGATAACCCACTGGATCACAATATTATAAGAATGCACCCTAGTGGAGAAAAAATGAACACATCAGACTATTTATTATAACCAACATTACAGGTTAGTAATTAATTTTGTTGGAAACAACTCAGTAAAATCATTATTTAAAAACACAATTATTGAACACACAATTATCAAATGTGTAGTTGGAAGGAATCTGTTCATTATTTGCTGTATTCAATGTATTTGTTGGAGAGTCAGTCAATGCAAAATAATTCTCTGACCTTTCAGAATATTAAAAAGGAGGAGCTTTCTTTATCACAAAAGCAGGAGCTGGTAAAGACAAATCGATAAAGAGCGAGGTGAAACACGACTGTCATTTGTTGTAAAACAACATTCATTGAAACGTGATTGGTCACTGACTCCCATTTGGGGCACGAGTTAAATAGTCAATTAAAAATATATTAAGAATTAAATTAATGTTTTTATTACCTCACCTCATATCCTTTTTCTTCTATACTGCAGTTTCGGAGCTTATCTCCCATCATCAGAGGCTACTGGTGAAAAAGGATATGAGGTGAGGTAATAAAAACATTAATTTAATTCTTAAATTAAACTTCATAGTGTTTTTTTCCTGTGAAAGTTAAATAAAAATATATTATTAATTATCGTTCAAAAATCCAAAATAGTAAAGGGTCAACGTATACCGCCCGGACTAACCAATAAAATGTGAGAAATTATTATTGTCCAACATAAAGCAAGTTGGGGTCAGGATTTTTAAACTGACCCAAACTCTCTGGCGGCACTATGGCCCTGGGATCGACTCAGCTTCTAACTGAAATGAGTACCATACGCTTGTTCTGGGGGTAAAGGCGGCCGTCACGCAGGGCTGACAACCCGGCTGACGTAAAGTGCCGATTGTCTAGAAAAAGTGGGGAGCCTTAACTTCCTACTACCCCAAGGGCCTCCTGAGGCCTTTGTGGGATCACTTTACTTCATAAAGCAAGTAGATGAGCCAAAAATGAAATATGCTATGTCTCTCTTTATTAAATATTCTTCTTAAGAAAAAACCTGTAATCTTTCTTCTCCCTTATAGTAAGAGACCAGGTTTACAATTCATGTAACTGGAAGAATGGTTATTACATTATATAATTTTGGGAAATTCTATGCTACAATGACACTAACACGAATTCAAATAAAAAAAACGGAAACCCCAATTTATGTAGCAGTATGTGAGTAATATATATGTTGCCCCCCCCAAATTGAGAAAATGCCTTAAAATTAAATGAGGATTTGAGCTCAAAGTAACCTAAAATCAGCATATTTGAAATGTAAAATGTGTATTAGATATTTCTCAGATAGTGTAGCCAACGTATCACAAATCCACTAACAAATAAATGAAGGCTAAACTAAACTGGTGTGCTAACTCGCTCATTTTCTAACCCTGACTTGCCCAAAGTAACTCTAACCTGCCCATTTTCTAACCCTAACTTGCCCAAACAAATTGTAACTTGCCCATTTTCTAACCCTAACTTGTCCAAACAAATTGTAACTTGCCCATTTTCGAACCCTAACATGCCCAAACAAAGTGTAACCTGGTCATTTTCTAACCCTAACTTGTCCAAAGTAACACTAAATTGCCCAATTTCTTACCCTAACTTGCCCATTTTCTAACCCTAACTTGCCCAAACTAACGTTAACATGCCCATTTTCTCACCCTAACTTGCCCAAACAAATTCTAACTTGCCCATTTTCTAATCTAACTTCCCCAAACTAAGACTAAATTGCCCAATTTCTCACCCTAACTTGCCCAAACTATCACTAACTCGCCCATTTTCTAATCTTAACTTGCCCAAACTAACACTAACTCGCCCATTTTCTAATCATAACTTGCCTAAACAAATTCTAACTTGACAATTTCCAATCTTAACTTGCCCAAACTAACACTAAATTGCCCATTTTCTATTTGTAACTTGCCAAAACCAACATAATCTTGCCCATTTCGCACCCTAACTTGCCCAAACTAACACTAATTTACACATTTTCTAACCCTAACTTGCCCAAACTAACGCTAAATTGCCCATTTTCTATTTGTAACTTGCCCAAACTTACATTATCTTGTCGATTTCTCACCCTAATTTGTCCAAACAAACACTAATTTACACATTTTCTAACCCCAACTTGCCAAAACTAACACTAAATTGCCCATTTTCTAACCCTAACTTGCCCAAAGTAACACTAACTTACCCATTTCCTCACCCTACATTTCCCACTAAAGTAGGTGGACTTTTGGGGACAGAATCCCCATATGTCAGTAAACACGTTGGCAAATGGCATTAGCGGGAACATGTGTTATCACATTGCTCAACACTACATAAAAAGTCACTTGTTCTTCGATCGAACATTCACAGATGACACGGCGGCATAGAATAGCCTAATTACGTTAATGAAATCATCAATAAAGGCTTCTTAATATTAGCAGAATTTAATTTATATACCTGTTAACATTGCTGGGTGTAGGAGCTCAACTTCTCGCAGAAACAGGTGACGACCTTAAACCGTTAAATAAGTGAACTAGATTTCTTGAAGACACTGTAAACGAGAACACAACCGCAAACTCTAAAAATTTTGAGGAGAGAGCGATAAATGTCTTATTGTAACGGAGATTTATTCCGAAGTGATTTAAAATTCATTAAGAATTAAAAGCAGATTTTTCAGGAATTCGTTCACTAACTGTTATAAATATTTACTATTTCAACTAACTTTGATTTAATCTTACATGTTATATATTCCAAAGTTCTAAAATAGCATATTTTTCTGCTGCCAGAATGAAAAACAGCTCCAAACTAAAGTAGGTATATATATCAACTAGAGCAGTGGAATTGACGTTTAAAAACAGTAATTAAACACGAGGCTGCGATGGAAAGATTGTGTGAAAAATAATAGTTTATTTTACTAATTTTAGACGAAGGCCATGATTATAGGAAAGAAACAAAGGAAGATAAACATGAAGATTAAAGATGAGGCCACTGAGCAAGTGGAGAGCTTCAAATACTTGGGTTGTACTATCAATAGTAACATGAACTGTAAAGCAGAGGATAGCAATGGCAAAAGAAGCTTTCAACAACAAGAGAAGCACTTTCTGCGGACCTTTGGCAAGAGAAATAAGAAAAAGGCTAGTGAAGTGCTTTGTGTGGAGTGTAGCATTATATGGTGCAGAGACGTGGACATTACGACGGAATGAGGAAAAGCGACTGGAAGCTTTTGAGATGTGGATATGGAGAAGAATGGAACGTATAAACTGGACAGACAAAGTAAGGCATGAAGACAGAGTGGGTGAAAGAAGAACAATGCTGGAACTCATAAAGAAGAGGAAAAGAAATTGGATTGGCCACTGGCTAAGAAGATACTGCCTGCTGAAGGATGTTCTAGAAGGAATGGTCAACGGAAAGAAAGTTAGAGGCAGAAAAAGACATCAGATGATAGACAATATTAAAATAAATGGTTTGTATGGAGATACAAAAAGGAAAGCAGAGTCAAGGAAAGAGTGGAGAATGATGAGTTTGCAGTGAAAGACCTGCTCTTCAGCAGAACACTATGAATGAATACTAATTTTGAGGTCTGATTTAATACAGGATGTCCCATGTTTATCATGACCGTCCGAAATAACTTTGCACCTAAGTATATTTCCTGATGATCAGGCTATAATGGTTTCTTCAGGGAATTACTTACTTACTTACTCACTGGCACTATCGAACCCATAGGTTCATGGCCACGCGGACATAAGCTCTCCATACATCCCTATCCTGAGCTAATGTTTTCCAATCATTCCCTGTATAATCTACTTCCTTCAAAGCATAGTTAATGTTGTTCTCGCACCTCATTCTTGGTCTACCAACTTGGCGTTTTCCCTCTGGCTTTCCTACAAGAAGCTTCCATGCACGTCTTTGATTCCCCATACGTGCCACATGTCCTGCCCATCGCAGTCTACGAGACTTAACTGTTAATATCTCGGATAGCGGATAGGATCCTCCTTCTGACTAAAAAACCCGTTCCAAATTCAGGTCTTTCTGCACCCCCGTAGTATAATGCAAAGCTTCCTGATTCCTGACTACCTTCTCCTGGCCACCTAACTTCCTGTAAAGCGACTATATCCAAGGGCGATTTATCTAATTCCCGCGTTAATATCTCTAGTGCCCCGCTATTGTATAAAGTCCTAACATTCCATATTCCTAGGAACATGTCCCTGTGTTTGAGCCTTTGGCATGGGTTCCCTGAAGTAGTCCCCGCCCGGAGAACCGAATGGGGGACTATTTGACCTCCGGAAAATTTTATCCCAGTTAACCCCATGTCCGCATTTCTTGACGGTTGTATTTTTACAGTGAAATATCGTCACTCCTTCGACCAAGGTACTTTTTTCGTCTGGCTTATCACCTTCGACCAGTCCGGCATGGGTAACCCTATCGGCAGCAATGCTACCGTCAGCATAGCTCTCGGGATCATTTAAGCACCCAAGCCACTCCACCACGACAAGGTAAAGATACCATGGATGGTCAGAGAATTACTTACAAAGAGTAATTTCTAAATTAAATAATATTGCACAAGATCGCTCTATGAGAGGTGCATGGAAGCTTCTTGTAGGAAAACCAGAGGGAAAACGCCAGTTGGTAGACCTTGAATGAGGTGGGAGAATAACATTATCCATGATTTGAAGGAAGTAGATTAAGCAGGGGATGACTGATAAACATTAAATCACGATAGGGATGTATGGAGAGCTTATATCCGCACGGCCATGAACCTACGGGTGCCAGTCAGTCAATTAGAAAAAAATTTTTTCAGCGATAGTGCGTTTTCTCGTAGGCTACTTACAGCAATGGCGGCCATAATTGAAAGTTTAACTTTCTAGATTTCGGGTTGCCAACCTAAACTCTTATAAAATAACTATACTGTAATATTACATATTCAAACACGCGTGTGGCAAGTAAAAAAAACCACTACCCTCTACCTATACTAGATAGAATGTAAGTAAAGTAAAGTAAGTGATCCCACAACAGGCCCGGAGGCCCTTGGGGTAGTAGGAGGTTAAGGCTCCCACTTTTTCTAGACAATCGGCACTTTACGTCAGCCGGGTTGTCAGCCCTGCGTGACGGCCGCCTTTACCCCCAGAACAAGCGGCTGGTACTCATTTCCGTTAGAGGCTGAGTCGACCCCAGGGCCATAGTGCCGCCAGAGGGTTTGGGTCAGTTTAAAAATCCTGACCCCAAAGGGACTTGAACCCTCGACCCTCCGGCTTGTAGCTCAGTGCCTTAACCACCACGCTAGGGCGTGCCCCAGATAGAATGTACATACAAAAATATATCCAAAATGTAGTGTTAATATACATTATACGAAACAAATCACTGCATTTTAAATGAACTGAACTTTATTTCAAACAATATAAAACAATAAATTCGCGCTTGCCGCCATTTTATCAGAAATTGGTCTCACGGCCTCCTGTTGTTTCAACTAATAAACATTGCCCACACTGTTAACGTTAGTCAATTGTTTATAATCAATGCACATATTTCCAACAAATATGTTATTATTTTACTAATAGCAGGATACCAAAGGACCGATAAAAAGAAAAACGAAGATATAAGAACAGAACTTAATATATTTAATCTCTGTGAAAGAATAACATATTATCAAAATGCTTATCTTCAGCACGTATTAGGAATAAATGAACAGCGCATACCAAGAAGAATGTATAATTATAAACCAAAAGGGAGAAGAACGTTGGGAAGACCATTGAAGAGATGGAAGGACCAATTCGACCTATAATGAGATCGGAACAGGCCATTGGGCCTAATCCTTGTTGTTGATGATGATGATTTTACTATTATTTATTATTTTGAAAAACACCATCGCGCAAAAAATAATGTACCATGTACGTTTGTGAAGTGTTTTACAGAATCTCGGAGATTAAAAAACATTTCCCCACTTCTGTAAAAACACTTCCCAATGTGGCGCATCGTAATATATTATTCAATTGAATATGTCCAAAGTGCGGGAGCTTTGAAGATGAGATACATATATTAGGACAATGTAATGATTTAGAATATTGGAGACGTCAGTTATTACCGGAAAGATTTCTAAATTCAAATCGGGAAAGATTGACATGCTACGAGTTAATGGTAAATCCAGAAAATTGGATAAACTTAGGTAAATTTCTGGACAACACGCGGAAAATAAGAACAACACTCATTCATGAATAGATACATGTTATCAAAATGCAATACCATTAATTCTTAATACTTATACATAATTAATATATAATGCTATTGTATTATTATGCAATTGTAATATTATTTTCTTTATATAATTGTAATGTTTATTTTTGTTTTTCTTTATACTATTACCAATTATTACTTTATTGTAACGCACTGTCAACAGCACATACGGCTTACTGCCCGTGCGACCCATATTTGTAAATCTTAATATATAAAAATTTTGTGTCACGTTGTTTGTCCGCGATGGAATCCTAAACTACTGAACCGATTTTAATAAAATTTTGCACACTGTGTGCAGTTTGATCCAACTTGAGACTTAGGGTAGTTTATAACTAAATTTATAGTCGAATTATTTTTTATTGCAAATTATTTGTTTATTATTTAACAAAGAGTTGATACTAGTAAAATTCATGGTGATTTTCCGTTAAGGTATTAGTTCACAGTAATATAATGTACGGTTAAAAACTATAATATAGTTACCTTGTAGGTCTGTCTCCTCAACTTAAGTTCTTTTAAAACTCTGTAGGCCTTTCGGGACTAGTCCCATCATCAGCAGAATGCATTAGGATCGTTCTTGTTGACCCTTGTTGAAGCACTGACTTGGTTGTGAGAATTTTGTACATTTACAATGGAGGAAAGTCAAGTTACGCAAAACATGTAATTCAAGCTGGACACCACATGCATAACATCGATAACACCCTCACAATGGTACATAGAGAAAACATTCCAACGAGAATAAATATACTGGAGGAAATCGCAATCCTAAGAGAAATCAACAACAACCTGATTCTCAATGAATACACACCTAATCCACACAATCCTCTGTAAAAAATTCTCACAACCAAGTCAATGCTTCAACAAGGGTCAACAAGAACGGACCTAATGCATTCCGCTGATGATGGAACTAGTCCCGAAAGGCCAACAGAGTTTTAAAAGAACTTAAGTTGAGGAGACGGACCTACAGGGTAACTATATTATAGTTTTCAACCGTACATTATATTACTGTAACAAAGAGTTATAATTATCTGTGAGTTCCATACGATTCTAACAGATGGCGGTGTTAAGGGTAATTTGGTAAGGTTATTGGTTTATTATTTAACAAAGAGAGATCCATATGGCTGTGCTTTTTGTTGCAACCGCGAATTTCAATTGAATTACAAATATTGATTATTTCATAATTTAAGTGTGTTCAGTGTTTATTTTATTTTCAATATTATTAATTTCGTGTGTAAGTATTAGTTTTAAGTAATCTGGCTGAAAGACAGCAACTTAATTAAAATTTTTAACGTATACCTTAGCCACACGCAACGCGTGGCCGGAACTTCTAGTAATATTGTAAATATCTTACATTTTGTCTAATAAAGTCTTTACTACTACTATTCAATTATTTCAATTTTGCAGGGTGTGTGCTATTGTTGAGATTGAATTGTCATAAGAATGAGGTGGTTTCACTCGATAAAATCCGTACGCTACGCTGACTTGTACAAGAGTTTCAAAATAAAGACCAGTGAAGTGAATTAAGATTAATCTGAACTAATTTATTTTCTGAGATAGAAACAGGGCGGAGAATGTAGAGAGTTAATCAGGCCGGAAACAATTTAACACCTGCGATGCAACAACACTTCGCGCGAACAATGACATCTCCTTCTCATTATTCTTCTTCGACGCTAGAGCCGGGATGGGCCTTGGTCACCCTCAACAGTTTCTGCCAATCGTCTCTACTATTTTGATCAACTCTTTTTGAAGTTTCAATTTTAAAAATTTGTCCTCAACTATAATAACTTCGTCACACTATTAAAATTCTAGGTTTTTCAAAGGCATGCATCGTCTCAGGAATTCTTATGGTACAGAGATTATTTGAACACTTAGCGACAAAAAGAATGGGCCGACTCTTGATCTCGAATATTTTAAGTTCCAACGCGCGATTCACACGAGTAAATTAATTGCACAGTAGAGCTACAATACGTTACCTTTTTTCCTTTGAAGGGCTTTCTTTCAAGCAGAATTAGTTAGCGCACGCTTAGCTCAGTGCTTAGTGGCTGGGTTCGTATGCAAAAAGTCCTAGGTTCGATTCCCGCTGAGGTTACATTTTTTATTTGTTAAAATGCACTCTATTTTATTCTGTCTGTTCGTTCTTAAAGAAAAAGTATTAACTATTTGGAAGTATTACTATATTTATTATTTTTATTATTTATTTATTATTTATTTATGTAATTATGTATTTATTATTTATTTATGTATTTATTTATTGTATTTATTATATATTATTTATGTATTTATTTAGTATTTATTTATGTATTTATTTATGTATGTATTTTTTATGTATTTATTTATGTATTTATTTATGTATTATTTATGTATCTATTTATGTATCTATTTATGTATCGATTTATGTATTGATTATGTATTTATTTATGTATTGATTTATGTATTTATGTTTATGTATTTATTTATGTTTTATGTATTTATTTACGTATTTATGTAATTATTTATGTATTTATTTATGTATTTATTTATGTATTTATTTATTTTATGTATTTATTTAGTATTTATTATTTATTTATTTACTTATAATTTACTTATATATTTATTTATATAATTATTTATTTATAAAAGAGTTTACAAATGTAATAAAACATTTTCCTGTTCTTATCCCACAAAACGCCGTTTAAAAATTGTCATTACTCATCTGACTTTTGAATTCTATATTTTATGTAATTTTCTTGGGAACATTTTTAAGTTAATTTCGATCCCCAGTCAATATAACACCCTTCACATCCTTTGATACATCCAGTCATTATTATTATTATTATTATTATTATTATTATTATTATTATTATTATTATTATTGTCCATCATCTATGGACTATTATTATGCTGGACATGACATATATAAACTAAATAATTTAATTGAAGGGTGAAACGTTTTCCTCACTAATACGTAATAAATAAATAAACACATAAATATATGAAGTTATATTATGTTTTATTACATAAATTTATAGCATTATTATTAAAAAGTGGTACTGCACACACAATTAAATTTATACCGGTAGCTAAATAGTGTTACAGAGTTTACGAAGGCAGGAATATTACTTAATATAGTGTAAAGTGGACGTAGATTACGTGACAGAAATTAAATGTTATAGCACTTATAGGATGTATTTCGAGAAAATACAAATGAATAAAAAAAAACATTGTTGAAAGATTCGAACCCTGGCTTTCATACATATTTCATCTTCATATAAGTGGTTTAACGATCTACGCTACTCGAACGTCGGATACTAGTTTTCGATATATTAGTTGTCTTGTACTTTTGCACAATGAACGAGAGTTGAACTTTATTTAAAATGTCGCAATTTGAGTAACATTGCATTTGTCGAACACCCGTAAATATCTAGAAACACGTCTCCTTCGCTGTTCTTTAACTATTTAAGACTATTAAAACTAAATACAGCGCATTTAAAACATTTAACAGTACGTTACCTCGTGAACCACAGCTTTAGCTTTTCGATCATGCGCAGTGGGCCATAACAGGGACTCTGCTTTTTGAAGCGGCTCATTCTCTTTGTCACTAAGTGTACACTGACATTGATTTGTCTATAAACATTAAGTTAAAAAGGAATCCCACTACCTTGATAGCAGTAATTAAGAAAATGTATGAGAAAACAAAAATAAAAATGAATTAATGGGAACCAATACATATAACAGGAGGAGTTAGACAAGGTTGTCCAATATCAACCACTCTTTCTAACATTTATTTTGACATGATAAGACCATGGAAACAAATGACAACTGGGGGTATTAACTTAGGAAATCTAATAATAAAAACAGTAGCCTTTGCAGATGACCAGATTTTAATACGTGTCCATCGCCGTGGCGTAGTCGGTAGAATCCCTACCTTCCACTCCGGCGACACGGGTACGATTCCCGGCGGGGTAGGGGATTTTAAATCTCCACCTTGGGTCTGGGTGTGTGTCCTGTCTTGTGTTTGTATGTGTGAATAAGATAAAAAAGTTAATAAAGGTAGAGCAAAAAATAAGAACAGTGCAAACGAAAGAAAACGAGAAAGAAAAAAATTTAAAAACAGAAGACGAATTACAAAGAATGATATATAAACTAAATGAAATATCAAACAAATACAACATGGAAATGTCATCAGGAAAATAAAAAACAATGGCATTCAAGGGCGCTCATCCAGTTCGGACGAAGATAATATTAGAAAATAAACCAATAGAACAAGTGGTGAGATATAACTTCCCAGGTTGTGAAATATCATACAGAATGGAAACAGATATAAATAACAAACTAAATAAGTCTAATTATATAACAGGAACACTAAAAATAACTTTGAAAAAGAAAGCCAGGAAAGACTCTATAATGAAATTATACAAGACAATGGCAGCTCCTGTTATTACTTATGGATCCGAAACATGCACAGTGACAGCACAACAATCTGCCAGAATACAAGCTGCTGAAATGAAATTCCTCAGACCAATAGCAGGATATCAAAGAACAGACAAAAAACACAACACAGAAAATAAGTCAACAACTGAAAGTAGATGAATTAAACACAATAGAGAAATACAGAACAAACTGGAAAGAACACGTAGCAAGGATGACTGAGAATAGAATATCAAAAGCAGAATACAACTATAATATTAAAATGATATTGTGAAAAGAAAAAATACTGTCTTAACCAGGATTCGAACCGTGGACCTCTAGTTCTCCAGACTAATGTGCAGCCCACTACACCATTCTAGACCTGGCACAAATATTAACAATTCTTTCCACAAATACAAATCTATAATTCTCGTTTCGTCCGCTTCCAGGTTTAGTTCTTATATAGTTAAATAGTTGGATGGGTGTACGTCTTCGGAAACGGACCACAGCGAAAACTCTATGTATTTTATTATATAAGACCTAAACCTGTGACTCGAACTTATCATTCCTTGATAATGACATGTGGGATCATGCCGAAACGTCGGAATCAGTGGCCAGAGGCCGAACTTGAATCCAAGACGCGGAAAACCCAAGAAAACTTTCATATTCATATATATATATATATATATATATATGGTATAATAAGAAAAATAAATGCCTGGACGGGATTCGAACCCGGATCTCTGAGTCTGTACCTCAGTGTGATATCCATTACACCACCAGGCGAATCCAATTCAAACATGTATTTTTCTTATATATGTATTATATTCTCCATTATTACTAGATGTCGCGAGAACTCGGTCTTCACTGCCATCTAGTAGCTGACTATAACAAGTAAGCAAATTAAAAGAGAACATTTTTACTTTATAGCAGTGACGCTTTATCGATGTCATAATTAAATGTTTAACATTGAGCAATGCAAAC
>JASPKZ010002782.1:65000-85411 GCA_030220185.1 Diploptera punctata
TCTTGTAGAAGATTTCCGGGCTGTTGGCCGTGGTCTTGAGTCTTGAAGTTCCCCGGCATTTCGCCAGAGACTGCGTCTGGCATCCTCAAGGGTTGTCAGCCCGAAAATCTTCTTCTCAAGAAAACCCTTGAGGATGCCAGACGCAGTCTCTGCGAAATGTCGGGGAACTTCAAGACCACGGCCTTACAGCCTGGAAATCTTCTTCAAGATTATCATTGCCCACACTGAAGTTAGTCAACTGTTTATAATGAAGGCAAATATGCTATTATTTTACTATTATTTATTATTTTGAAAACACATCACACAAAAAATAATGTACAACGCACGTTTGTGAAGTGTTTTACAGAATCTCGGAAATTAAAAACCTCGGTAATTTTTCCTCGATTCTGTAAAAACTACTTCCCAACCTCGCATGGTAATATACTATTATGGATATTTCAATTATTTACGAAGAAGTGCCAGAAAGTCTAAATTAGAACATGTCACAAATAAGGAAATTAGAAACATAATGGAAGCAGAAGAAAGCATAACAGAAAGAATTGAGGAGAAGGAATTAAAGTGGTTAGGACATATTTTAAGAATAGAAGATGAGCGATGGCCGAAGCAACTATATGAATGGCATCCGAACAGAAAGAAGAAAAGAGGGAGACCAAGGTTAACATGGAAGGAAAACATGAAGACAGTAATGCAAGGAAGAGGGCTAAGCATCGAAGATGCCCAAGACCGTAGGCTTTGGAGGTTTGGCACGGGAAGACGGCAGCAGCTGTAAAAACCCGAAGATAGATAGAGAGATAGATGGATATTTCAATACATTTATCTGCTATCATTGTAATAAATGACATTTCTTAACAGAATGTGGTTTAGCCCTGAGACCATCATATTGTCTGGGAGGATGGAATTTGCTTAGGACAAAAGTAGGCATGAAACTTGTAGTTTCTTAGAAACGAGTACAGAGGTTATTGGTCTACGTTAATCTGGCATTCAGAACACATGCACCGTGTGTTTTCAAATCCTGGCATAATGACACCTCGAGGCATGTGACACAACTGTTAATCCTGCTTCATTTTCCTTCCTCATTTCCTGTTTAACAGCTACACCTCTGTAGAGGAAGTGCCTCTGATTCAGCAAGGCGTTTTACAATCAAACTGAGATTACGCAATGTAACTGCAAAATCAGGATTCAAATATACCAGCAAAATTGTATACTACGATCTAATTACTACAAATTTTATCTGATGATAACGTTCCACAACAATATATTACTAATATCTTCAACATCCATGAAGATAATGAAATCTCTGTTAAACAAGATCGCAGATTATCTTCTTGGGGAAAGATCAGCACTGGAGTAAGACAGGGATGTGGACTTTCACCGGTGCTTTTCATTATATACATGAATAAATTAATAAATGAATGGAGGAAAACACAACGAGGATATATACCCATCAACAGGAATCTCAAACTCGATGCTATTCTTTTTGCAGACGATTTAGCTTTTCTGGCACTTTCCGAAAATGATTTGCAACGATCAATTTATAATTTACAAAAAATAGGTGCCAAATTTAATATGGAAATATCAATTAACAAAACTAACATTATGGCATTTCATGGGAAGGATCCCATACAAAGTAAAATCTGTCTCCAGAATAAAATTTTAGAGAGATCTAATCAATTTAAATATCTTGGATATTATCTCTCTATTTGGGATGAAAAGAATATCCCTGAAAAAGTTACTAGTTATAATAAAAGTTTAGGAATTATTAATCAAGTTATGAAACCATCCCTTGTACAAAAAAAACACCAGATTAACGTTTATATAACACTTTGGCTAGACCAGTGTTGACCTATGGTAGTGAAGCATGGACACTAAAAAAACAACATGAAAGCAGAATAACGAACGGCTTGTGAAATGAGATTCATGCGCAGAACAGCGGGTTACACCAGATGGGATCGGAAAAGGAACACCGATATCTTAAAAGAATTGAAGACTACGCCAATTTTGGAATATATTAAACAGTACCAACTAAATTGGAAACACCATCTTGAAAGAATGAGTTCAAATCGGATCCCCAAAGCTGTTTATAATTATATACCAAGAGGACGAAGATCTCTGGGCCGTCCTATGAAACGCTGGAGGGAAAATTTTCTATAGGATCGTAACAGGCCTTAGCCTAATACTTGGAAGGAAGAAGAAGAAGAAGACGATCTCTGATAAACATAAAACTTAGACAATAGAAATTAGATTCTCAGATCAGTTGCAGGTGTATCTCTAAGAGATCAAAAGAGAAGTCAAGATATCAGAGATGAATTATAAACTAGATAAATCTAGTTTTATTCTAGATGTGTTGGAGATGATTTTTATTGTTGACCACTTAATTTTATCCCAAGTGTGTTGGAAATTAAAATTATTTTTATTTTTTTATTTCGGTTTTCTAATAAAGCGAGTTGTTTTAGTTTTTTAAAACTATTACTTATTTTTTTATTTTTAGTTTGATTGTCATAAACTGGAATCCCATGAAAATTTAATTGCTTAATACTCTTCTAAAAAAATCCTCTGGGTCGGATTTGAACCAGCGACCTACGAATTACCGAAATTATATACCACTACAGTCCATCGCTCTACCAACTGAGCTCTTACAACGATTGACTAAAAAGTCGGTAAGTCCGCAACCTATTACACCGGTTTCTATTTTTTTTAATTTTCTGATGATTCTGGCCAAGATTTTAGAAACAAAATATGAAATTATTGTATTGTCACGGGTCCTTTATAAGTATACAAAGTTTCAAGTCGATCCAATGTTTCTAAGTGGGTGAAAATCGTGTTCAAAGATTCCGTTACATAGATACAAAGACATTTTTTATTTTTATTTTCTGATGATTCTGACCAGGATTTCAGAAAATAAATATCAAATTATTTTATCGAAATAAATACGAAATTATTGTATTGTCACGGGTCCTTTACAAGTATACAAAGTTTCAAGTCGATCCAATGTTTCTAAGTGGGTGAAAATCGTGTTCAAAGATTCCGTTACATAGATACAAAGACATTTTTTTTCTGATGATTCTGGCCAGGATTTTTAGAAAATAAATATCAAATATTGTATCGAAATAAATATGAAATTATTGTATTGTCACGGGTCCTTTACAAGTATACAAAGTTTCAAGTCGATCCAATGTTTCTACGTGGGTAAAAATCGTGTTCAAAGATTCCGTTACATAGATACAAAGACATTTTTTTTTTTACTTTCTGATGATTCTGGCCAGGATTTTAGAAAATAAATATGAAATTATTGTATTGTCACGGGTCCTTTACAAGTATACAAAGTTTCAAGTCTATCCAATGTTTCTAAGTGGGTGAAAATCGTGTTCAATGATTCCGTTACATAGATACAAAGACAATTTTTTTTTATTTTCTGATGATTCTGACCAGGATTTTAGAAAATAAATATCAAATTATTGTATCGAAATAAATATGAAATTATTGTATTGACACGGGTCCTTTACAAGTATACAAACTTTCAAGTCGATCCAATGTTTCTAAGTGGGTGAAAATCGTGTTCAAAGATTCCTATACATAGATACAAATACTTTTTTTCCTGATGATTCTGGCCAGGATTTTAGAAAATAAATATAAAATTATTGTATCGAAATAAATATGAAATTATTGTATTGACACGGGTCCTTTACAAGTACACAAAGTTTAAAGTCTATCCAATGTTTCTAAGTGGGTCAAAATCGTGTTCAAAGATTCCGTTACATAGATACAAAGACACTTTTTTTTATTTTCTGATGATTGTGACCAGGAGTTTAGAAAATAAATATGAAATTATTGCATTGCCACGGGTCCTTTACAAGTATACAAAGTTTCAAGTCGATTCAATGTTTCTAAGTGGGTGAAAATCGTGTTCAAAGGTTCCGTTACATAGATACAAAGACACTTTTTATTTACTGATGATTCTGGCCAGGATTTTAGAAAATAAATATGAAATTATTGTAACCATATAAATATGAAATTATTGTATTGTCACGGGTCCTTTACAAGTACACAAAGTTTCAAGTTGATCCAATGTTTTTAAATGGGTGAAAATCGCGTTGAAAGATTCCGTCACATAGATACAAGTCAAGCTAATATAAAGCGTGTAAAAATAGCAAAATTTGAACTTTTCTCTTTCCATGAAAGGGAAAATGTGCGGTGAAGAACAAGGGAAGATTAGTATTCAAAGTTCAACATACTCTCATCGCTACGAGCCTGCGGTGGATCTAGCTCCTAATAATGGTTTGATTACATATAGCGTGATGCATTGCATCAACTTTAAGATAGCTTATCTTAATGACGACCATTTAAGTACAGTAATTATATTGCTATTAGATGCTAAACTTATTTATTTTTCTAATTCAGTTTACCATCTTAACTGGAATAGAGTTCTGCACAGTAAACTAATGATTAGGAATGGAAATTCGGAAAAAACACAGACTGTCGAACTAACATCGTTGAACATCGCACTTTCCACACGCTGTATACTGTGTTTTGTTCAACTGTAACAATATATGGACGGCATGCAAGGGAAAACTTAGTATTTCTTGTAATTCCGTTGTTAAGGGTGGAAGATGTTATTTTTTTATTTGTTAAAAACCCTCGAATTTTTTGCTGCATTCTATCTACAGTAATTCAGGACAGGTCTTTCACTGCAATCATATTTTCATGCTATGCTTTGCAGCTTTACTAGGGAATTGTAGGTGTGATAACTTCCCGTTGCTTTCCACATCGGTGAAGGATGATGACGATAATGATATCGGTGAAGATGTGGTGATGATAATGATGGCCGGATGATTTTCGGGGATCGTTGGGCCCTAGACTTCCTGACATTTGTCTTATAGGTGAGGAAAAATCCAGAAAAAACCTCACCCAGGAGCCTGTCCCGAACGGGAATCGAACCCGGAGTCGCTGCGTGACAAGGCAGCACACTACCTCGACACCGCAGGGTGGAATATATATATATATATATATATATATATATATATCAATATAAACCAACAATGTTAAGCTATCAACCTGCAGGAAGAAGAAGACCACTCAAAAAATTTTGAATGGTGGTTCTCTTGAGGCCAAAACAGGTCAACGCTATAGGTCTGAGTAATCTCATTTCAGCAGCTTGTATTCTAGCAGATTGTTGTGTTGTCACTGTCCAGAATCTCGGAAATTAAAAACCTGACTATCGCTCGGTTATTAATCATTTCCTTGCTTCTGTAAAAACCACTTGCCAACCTTCCATTGTAATATACTTTTTTGTTTTGTTTTAGATAAGTCTAAAAGTGAAGAAGTTCACTGGGGAAAAAACCAGATTTATGGACCTATCTTGTGACAGTTTTGGATTTACCAGGATTTTTTTCCAGGGATCAGTGAATTATGGAGATGGAAAGTATAAATGAAGGTGATGATATATACAGCGTATAACGGTATTTACAATTCCATTTAAGTGAAGAATTGAAAGAAGCCAATGAGAATCTCGTAAAGATGTTATCGAAGTAGGCCATGTGACTAACTCTCACCTGGTAGTGAGTTTGCCTTGGCTAAACTTTATCAAACTCGCGCTTTGCAACCCACATATTATCAGATGACTGATTGGTTGTAAATAAAACCATTGAAATGTGATTGGTCATTGACTCCCACTTGGGGGCATGAGTTAAATAGTCATAAATAATGCCATGAGTGAATTTATCTAGACTATTTAACTCATGTCGCAAATGGTAGTCAATGACCAATCACGTTTCAATGAATTCTGTTTTACACCAATGACAGTCGTGTTTCATTTCGCTCTTTATCGATTTCTCTTTATCAGCTCCTGCTTTTGTGATAAAGAAAGCTCCTCCTTTTTTAATATTCTGAACAGGTTAGACCATTATTTTTCTCCAACAAATACATTGAATATAGCAAATAATGAATAGATTCAGTGATTTTACTGAGTTGTTTATTCAAAATATAAATGATTAACCTATAATGTTGATTATAATAGTTTGATGTGTTTTCATTATTTCTCCACTAGAGTGCATTCTTACAATAGTGCGATCCTATTTGGCAATAAATAATATGATCGAGTTGCAGTGAATATACATAACCTCACATTTCTAATTTGATTTCAAACATCGCCGTTTACATTAAATATATAAATATTTTAAAACACTGGTAACTATATTCAAATAATTATTTTTAGTAAAGAGCTTAATTTTATTCGTGAATAGTCCTAACAAATGCCACTCTTGATTTTCAAATTCTCTAGATAATTGGAAATCAAGAGTGGCATTTGTTAGGACTATTTAACGAATAAAATTAAGCTGTTTACTCACAAATCATTATTTAAATATAGTTATTTTAAAATATTTATATATTTAATGTAAATGGCGATGTTTGAAAACAAATGAAAAACGATTGGTACCCTTCATTTGCTTCTTTTTTTCATCACTGAAACCAGATCATATTATTTATTGCCAAAGGAACGCAATATTGTAAGAATGCACTCTTGTGGAGAAAAAATGAAACACATCAAACTGTATATTAATTCATTTCTGATGTCGTATGATGTAAATATGACAATTATATATTTCTGGATTATTACCTGGGAAAAAATACATTTAACAAGGTGCAAACAGTGGTTTCTTTTTTTGGTGGTATAATCAATTGCTACAAATGATTTTATATTAACTCCTGCATGCGCTATGTGTTGACATTCATGCACTATATATATACAATCTGATAGCCGTATTTCTTAGGGAGTCAGTCACTGCAAAATAATGACCTATTCAGAATGTTAATAAGGAGGCGCTTTCTTTATTATGATAAACTTTAGTTGATAAATTCTAGACGAAACACGACTGTGATTGGTTGTAAATCGATTATCACTGAAATGTGATTGGTCATTGACTCCCATTTGGGGCATGAGTTAAATAATCATAAATAAATAAGAAATGGAAGTTTTATTTCCTGTAAAATACAATGTTACCTAAAAAAAATGCTTCTATCGATGACAGTTCCGTACACAATTTACTCAAAATTAATGGCGGGTAAAAATAGCGCTATGGTTCCCCCAATAGACGGAGTCGGCAACTTTACAACTGGAACTTGGCTTGGAATTAGTATAGGAAAAACACGTTAAAAATGAATATCGCTGATTACGTACGTAATCTAAGCTAACCAACCTGAATAATATCTCGGGAACAGGTTACAGAAGAAACGTGCATAAACATGTTAGCAACCATGTCGTTATCATGAATGCTATGCGATAAGTATTCGATAACCACCGATATAAATAGTAACTAGTGGCAAAATTCACAGACTGATACCTGGCATAGAATAGCCGAAACGAATACGAAACGTCTTCTTCTTCTTCCTTCCAAGTATTAGGCCAAGGCCTGTTACGATCCTATAGAAAATTTTCCCTCCAGCGTTTCATAGGACGGCCCAGTGATCTTCGTCCTCTTGGTATATAATTATAAACAGCTTTGGGGATCCGATTTTAACTCATTGTTTCAAGATGGTGTTTCCAATTTAGTTGGTACAGTTTAATATATTCCAAAATTGGCGTAGTCTTCAATTCTTTTAAGATATCGGTGTTCCTTTTCCGATCCCATCTGGTGTAACCCGCTGTTCTGCGCATGAATCTCATTTCACAAGCCGTTATTCTGCTTTCATGTTGTCTTTTTAGTGTCCATGCTTCACTACCATAGGTCAACACTGGTCTAGCCAAAGTGTTATATAAACGCAATCTGGTGTTTTTTTGTACAAGGGATGGTTTCATAACTTGATTAATAATTCCTAAACTTTTATTATAACTAGTAACTTTTTGAGGGATATCCTTTTCATCCCAGATAGAGTGATAATATCCAAGATATTTAAATTGATTAGATCTCTCTAAAATTTTATTCTGGAGACAGATTTTACTTTGTATGGGGTCCTTCCATGAAATGCCATAATTTTAGTTCCGGGAAATTCTCGTGTAAGACTTGAAAGCATAATAATAGTCCCTTCGATTGGTTGCTGGCCAAAGGAAGGCAAGACCAGTGATGGGGCTGCCATCTTATAGCCTCTGGTCAGGCCAAACGTAATAAACAAAATCTGAATTAAAACAATGGTAAATGACATTGGATTCACCATATTTATTAAAAACAGCCTCATAATGTTATTTCCTATTGTAATGTATTTATTAATTCCACTGATTACACAGGTAAACATGATTTTTGTCTCATGAGTACCAACAGTTGTACTAAATGCAGTTTTTTATCGTGTTTTCAAATATGTATTCGGAATTTCTCCATCACCCACAGTTTTTTTATTTCAATTTCAATTAATGGATTTAAACAATTATTTTTTTTGTCCACCGCTGTGGTCTCGGGGTAGCGTGCTGCCTTGTCAAGCAGCGGCCCCGGTCGGGACAGTTTTTCTGGGTGAGGTTTTTATGGGGTTTTTCCTCACCTGTAAGACAAATGTCAGGAAAACTTAAGGGCCAAACGGTCCCCGAAATCATATGGCCATCGCAATCATCATCATTCATATTCATCTTAGGTTAAGCTTAGGATTAGGGACTCTCCTGGCGCACCATTATCATTATCATCATCACCCATCATATCATCGGGGCAACGTAACCCCGCCTTCCAGGCGCCCCAACCTCAGAAGTGGGTTACAAGTACGCCATGCCAGGAGAGAAAGCAGGAATGTCGAAAGACAAACCTCGGGCATTTGAAAAAAAAAACTATTTTTTAAACGTTTTTTCGTCCATTTGTCCATTGTAAAATAAAACGAGGAACACTTTCATCAGGAGATTTCAGCTATGGAAAAGAGATATCAAAGCAAATGGTATCCTAATATGCTGGCCGATTATTGTTGGACCATCAAGAGGGATGCTCCACAGGCGAAATATAGCAGAAAATCGTCATTTCTTACTTTCTAGGTGAGTCCGAAAGTTCGAATATTGTGTAGTTACGAATGTAGAAAATATTAAAGTGTTTGAAATTATAAATGCCTGTTCTCTCGGAAACCTTGCGGATGGAGAAAAACCGATATCATATTTGAATTCAGGAAAAATACTATCAGAATCACATAGTTTTCTTTCTGAGACAAAAAAAAAAGTTTATTTTAGTTGCTCAGTGTAATTTATTTAGTTGCCTGGTGGAGTTAACGCCACGTGGCCTTCTCTTCCACTCACCAGGACAAACATATGTCACAGTAGAATACAACAATCACAATTAACTCTAATGTTAAATATTAAATGAAGATTTGATCAATAAGATAATATCCCTCAAGAGTCCCCATCTAGGGGATATGTGGATGCGACCACAAGGTGCCCAAGCTGAGCAAAACATTGCTTCCACTTACTTGTGTTTTGCCCCCTACTTTTATCTTTAACCGATCTGGTATTTCTTCCTTTCTTTCACTTACTTATACCAGATTCTTTTAACTTTACTATTTAACCTCTTTTGGTTAACTCTTGTTTTTTCGACCCCGACGCTATTAGGGCAACCGAGGGCTAGGAAGTCTTTCCTTTCTTCCATTTCTTCTTTCCTTTATTTTCTTTTCTTCTCCAGAAAAGCCTGACCAGAGGCTATAAGATGACAGCCCCATCACATAAGTTAATAAGTTGGACGACTTTTACATTTTTCCCTGATTAACCGTTAAAATCGCCTTTTCGGCTCATTTTTATTTTAATTCACATATGAAACTAGCACCCAAAATAGCAGAATATAAGAACAATGTTTGTTGATTTACCGTGTTTTTTTTTCAAAACCCACATTAACTCTTTCTCTAAACATATCGTTTCCGCAATAAGTAAATTTCATTAGATATACAATATATAACATATACTAAAATACTCTGAACGTAGATAAAATACACTGAGCAACAAAAAAATATTTTTTTTTTGTCTCAGAAAGAAAAATATGTGATTCTGATAGTATTTTTTCTCCTGAATTCAAATATGATATCGGCTTTTCTCCATCACGCAAGGTTTCCGAGAGAACAGGCATTTATAATTTCAAACACTTTAATATTTTCTACATTCGGTGACTACACAATATTCGAACATTCGGACTCACCTAGAAAGTAAGAAATGACGATTTTCTGCTATATTTCGCTTGTGGAGCATCCCTCTTGATGGTCAAACAATAATCGGCCAGCGTATTAGGATTCCATTTGCCTTGATATATATTTTCCATAGCTGAAATCTCCTGATGAAAGTGTTCCCCGTGTTCATCGCTCAATGGGCAAATGGATGAAAAAAAGTTTATTAAAAATATAATTATTTAAGCTTTAAGCTTTGGACTACTACGAAGCTATTAACCCGGCTCAGTGTAAACAGGGGGCTTAGGCTGTAATTGTTTAGAACTGAGTAATACCTGATAGGCGCGGGGGTGAACACTAATTTTCTATTAGTGACTAAGTCCTGTCAGGGACCCCAGTCTCTCGCGGTATATCGAGAGCTCCTGCCCAGGGATACGGGCGAACTAAATATTTTAAAACTTACAGACCGAATAATTAAATATAGGAACGACTGGAAAGAACATATTGATAGAATGCCAGAAGGAACATTTCCAAAATTATTGCTAAATTATAAACCGCACGGAAGGAGAAATGTTGGTCTCCCACACAGAAGATGGTCTGAACAATTTTAACAATTCTAGCTTTCATGAAACCGGAACGAGCCAACAGGCTTAATCCCAGGATGATGATGATGATGATGATGATAATTATTAAATCCATTAATTGAAATTGAAATAAAAAAACTGTGGGCGATGGAGAAATTCCGAATACATATTTGAAAACACGATAACAAACTGCATTCAGTACAACTATTGGTACTCATGAGACAAAAATCATGTTGACCAGTGTTATTGTAAACAACACGTTACAAAATTAGGTTTAATAACTCGCTTCACTCCCTGCAGTCGTGTTGTAACTTCAGCATCTCGTCGCCAAACCTCTGCTTTTGTATCTAGTCGTGCAAATAACTATTGTATATATCAGGGTAACATTTATTTATGTAGTTATATGAAATCAACATTAAAGTATGTTTTACGTTTGCGGAGCCCGTATTTTATATTCTGAAAGCATTTTTTATTATGATTACAAAGAAATAAACATTAACTCAGTCAAAATGTAAATTTATTGTGTCGACGTTTGAATCTCCTTATGTGAGATCATTCTCAAGACATGGTTGTTATACATTTATTGTACATAGTTACCATTACCAAGACAATTATATATATACAAATTAAAACACTGGCTCTTCCAACTCTTTTGTATGGTAGCGAAGTATGGCCGTTGAAACAGAAGGATATACAGAGACTTAGATCTGCTGAAATGAGATATCTTCGGAGGACTGCAGGATACACACTACTAGATCACAAAAAAAAAATGAAGACATCTTAGAAGAATTACACATGGAATCTTTAGAAAACAAAATTTCTGATTATAAGTCAAGATGGATGCAACATGTTCATCGAATGGAAGATCACAGGATACCCAAACAAATGTTAAGATATCAACCTGCAGGAAGAAGAAGGCCAGGACGTCCACTCAAAAGACTTTAAGGATGGTGTTTCTCTTGAGACCGAAACAGGTCAACAAATGACCTAAATTCGTGAATGTACGATGATGATATACAAATTTAAATGAATCAATTTAAAATTCAATTTATAATTTAAAATATTTTAGCAAGGAATAATATGTTCCACAACATTCATTTAAATATTTTTGTTTATTTAATGCTTTATTTTGTTCTTTTTTTATACAGGCCATTTCTGCTATTAATCTTTTTGGTAATTATTTTCTTTGTGTAAATTTTTTATGTCATTCCATTCCATTTTATGATTTCGATTAATTATTAATATAAAATTATAGAATATTCACCTGAAAGGTCCGTCTCCTCAACTTAATTATCATTTAACTGTAGCGCTTTCGGGACTTGTCCCATCATCGGCAGGATTCAAAACTGGTGTTTCACTGAAGATCTGGTAGAGGGGGTTGCATGTATTGGGTTCGTTTTCGTTTATCAGGCTGTCGTTGTGAGCTGCTTTCATGATTTCCATCTCTTCGAGTACGTTTATATTCGCTGGATTATTTTCTCTGTGCATTACTGTTAGGGTGTTTTCAATATTTAACATGCGATGAAAAAAGAAAAGAAACGACAAAATTAGCCAATGCACTAAAGAAAGCCAATAAAAACGTAAAAATAGCATACAGAATCAATAAATTAAACAACATAATAAACAATAACATTGAAGAAAATAACATTTTCAACAGCAAAGGAGTTTATAAACTGACATGTAAGGACTGCAACAAATTTTATATAGGAAGGACAAACAGGAGTTTTAACATCAGATTCAAAGAACATTTTCGAGACTTCATTCACGCAGAAGGAAAATCAAGCTATGCAAAACACGTTATCCATGAAGGACATCGCATGTTAAATATTGAAAACACCCTAACAGTAATGCACAGAGAAAATAATCCAGCGAAGATAAACGTACTCGAAGAGATGGAAATCATGAAAGCAGCTCACAACGACAGCCTGATAAACGAAAACGAACCCAATACATGCAACCCCCTCTACCAGATCTTCAGTGAAACACCAGTTTTGAATCCTGCCGATGATGGGACAAGTCCCAAAAGCGCTACAGTTAAATGATAATTAAGTTGAGGAGACGGACCTTTCAGGTGAATATTCTATAATTTTATATTAATTTTGAATAAACCTCAACGGAACACATCATGAATCTTATAAACGTCGATTAATTATATGTTCAAAAATTGAAATGGAATGACAAAAAATTTTACACAAAGAAAATAATTACCAAAAAAGATTAATAGCAGAAATGACCTACATATAAAAAAGAACAAAATACAGCATTGAATAAACAAAAGATTTAAATGAATGGTGTGGAACATATGATTCCTTGCTAAAATATTTTTAATTATAAATTGAATTTTTAAATGTATGCATTTAAATTTGTATACATATATTTAAAAAAAATTAAAATTATCTTGGTGATGGTAACTATGTACAATAAATTTATAAACAACCACGTCTTGAAAATGATCTCACAACAGGAGATCGAAACGTCGACACAATAAATTTATGTTTTGACTGAGATAACGTTTATTTATTTGTAATTATAATATTAATTACTCTCAGTGAAAAATAATTTTAAAAAAGTATAATACTTTTTTTTGTTTTGTTAGAATATAAAGTAGGCCTATAGGTTTTCTGCCTAGTAACTACGAACTAAAGCGTCGCTGATTGTTATAATAGCAGATAAAATAAAAAAGAAGTTAGAGAACTAAAATTAAATAAAAACAACGAGGATAGTCCACTTTAACTTACTTGATATATTTTGTAAGTCCTATAGAACAACTGTGCGCATGCGCCAGAGTTTATAGAGCCGCGATAACGCACCATCGAACCACATATAAATTATTATCCTTTCGATTATTAACGTATTTGTATGTATTTAGATACATTTAAAATGTAACGAACCTAAAAGCTAACTAACTAACTCACACTTAATCTAATTCAACTCTAACCTAGGGTGGATCCCATGAAACTCCCTTTTTTCACTCCTTAATAATCGCAACCATCGATAACCAACTGGTTCCAACTATAGAGTGATTCAGAAATACGGCTATACGTTTGATCGCATTTTGTGACAAAAATATTATTATTAAAGGAAATATGATATCATTGGAAAGGGAATCCTTCAAATTACAACAATAGAACAAAACAAAACAAATCACTGCTCACGTGCAGCTTGGCGGGTTTATTTTTGTGGGCTAACGTCGAACGCCTCCACAATTATCTTCGTCGTTTCTGCACCCGTGCTAATGCGAGGCCTTCCAGGAGGTTTGATTTTCTGCATCCTTCCCGTTTCCAGCAGTCGTTTTCTCCACTTCCCCACAGTCGACGGCTGCAATGCTACGTTAAACTCCCGTCTTGCGGCCTCACGATCATTACCATACATCATTGCCCATGCAGCAATTGTAATTTGCTGTTGCATATTCAACGCCATTTTGACTAATGACATAAGTTCTACACTGTTTTGTTTTATTCCATTGTTGTAATTTGAATAATTGCCTTTCCAACGGTAATTTCATATTTCCTGCAATGGTAATATTCTCATCACACAACGCGATCAAACGTATAGCCATATTTATGATTCAATTTATGATTAAATATACTCGCTAGAGAACATAGCAAGTCACCATCTCAATATGTGTATTTGAATAAATACTTATAAATTCTAAAATAAAGTTATAAAAATTGTTTTAAAATATTTTAAAATGTTACTAAATACAGAAGAAGAGTTATAATTCACAACAATAAACAGAAAAATCTAGGGTGTTTCTATACTTGAGCCAAAACAAAAAAATGAACGAAACAATAACTAATTCAATTAAAACTAAGGATGTAAATAGCAATACAGTTGAATTATAATAGCATGTACTATTCAATTGTTTGTAATTTGAACTTATAATACTATGTTCCTAATCTTGATTTTTGATCACATAAAAATAAGAGCCCTATGACATTCTGGAATACAGAATGCGAAGAATCTAAAAAATGCACGCCACTGACTGGTGACAATCCGACGCTGTAAAATAAGGAATGTTGAAACGTGAAATTAAGATCCACTCACCATGATGCTCGCGATGGTCCTGAAGATGATGCTGCATCTGCTGCAACTGATGCAGATGTTCATAATAATGGCGGTGATGCAAAATGCATTCTGTATCCGTACAATTCAACATTTTGAAACACTATTATTTATATCCACTTTTATGTTTAAATTCTTTCAAACACACAAATCCCAAACCACTGACATTTTCAAGAAAATTCACTGATCACTCATTTGTTTATTATCAGCTAAACACAATCATTATTACACAACAATGACCGTTTTTAAGAATATTGTATAGATATATTATTCAGATATGTGTCTCTCATCATTGTAAAACGATACACGTGTTGTAATGCGTGGGAGACGCGTTTACTAGAAAGAGAGATAAACATTAAATTCTGAGTACAACCAACACCGTTTTAAAAATAGACAAAAAAAATAAAGTCTCTAGAACAAATTCAAAATAAGCAATATCAACAAATTAAACAACAAACTTGATATATAATATGGAATCTCTACAAATTGAATAAAGTTATATGCTATTTTCGTAATATAATTTTCCATGTCTGAGATTTTTAATAAATTTGTCACTAAAACTGTAAAATTCAAGGTCAGATAATTATATTTCGCACTGATAAGTTATGTTTTATTAAATTCACAATAAATAATATAATTTCTCGCACATGTCAAAATAATCTAGATAAATATGCACTTTATAGGCCTGCACCATACCGCATAAAATGTTCATATAAAACAAATAATATATTATATTTTCATTTGAAATGTTAACACCAACAATATATTTTAAGTCAACTGTTAAATTATATATATTTAAATGAATATTGCTCCTTTAGAATACTATTTTAGCGTAAAATCATTTCACAGATGGCCGTAGAACAAAATAAAACCAAATCTTCTTATATACCTATCGATTATTAATCTAAAAACAGTGTCAAAAACAGAAAATCGATATAAATACGATTTTCTCCACAAATCATTCATTTCTCGACAAATTCGTTTCACAGGTGGCCGTGTAACGCAAACAAAACACAATCAAGTTGCCAACACACGCATTTAACAATGTCCACTTGAATTAAAGAATAAATAATGTTGTTTGTTTAATGAACGTCATGATTTCAACTTGATTCACAGGTGGCCGTGGAACGCAAACAAAACAGAATCACGCTGCACGTATTAACAGTAGCGCTGTCATTCATTGAGTCAGTGACTCCACCTTTTGCCCGACTACCTTTGCTATAACCAGCGACCTCCAGCGGGTACTTTACACTGTCTCACTCGCACTAAGACTGCCAAGCATACAAACGCCCATCCACTATAAGCAAAGAGAAAGGTACTGCTCGCTGGTTTCATACTTGTGTTACAGTATATTCAAATGTCGTCCAGACACTCTCTTTATCACATGAATTTAATTATATGCGAGTTAAAAATATGCCAGCATTCAACATAAAAGCTTTACATAATAATAATAATAATAATAATAATAATATAATAATAATAATAATAATAATAATAATAATAATAATAATACGAACAAAGAATGCTATATAAACTAAATGAAATATAAAAAAAATACAACATGGAAATATCCTCACAAAAATAAAAAACAATGGCCTTCAAGGCGCTCATCCAGTTCGGACAAAGATAATATTAGAAAATAAACCAATAGAACAAGTGGTAAGATATAACTTCCTAGGTTGCGAATATCATACACAGCAGAAACAGATATAAATAACAAAATATACAAGTTTAATTATATAACAGGAACACTAAAAAAAAACTTCGAAAAATAAGCCAGGAAAGACTCTATAATGAAATTATACAAGACAATGGCAGTGCCTATTATTACTTATGGATCCGAAACATGGACAGTGACAACACAACAATCTGCCAGGATACAAGCTGCTGAAATGAGATTACTCAGACCAATAGCAGGATATCAAAGAACAGACAAAAAACATAACACAAAAATAAGGCAACAACTAAAAATTGAGGAATTAAACTCAACAATAGAGAAATACAGAACAAACTGGAAAGAACACTTGGCAAGGATGACTGAGAATAGAATACCAAAAGCAGCATATAACTATTCACCACGAGGAAGAAGAAGTTTGGGAAGACCAAGGAAAAGATGGAAAGAGCAGCAATTTGGAGCCGGAACAGGCTAGTAAATAAGCCTAAACCGTGAATAATAATAATAATAATAATAATTTTATTGGGAATTTCTCTACAATACAGTAGTTTTCCTACAACCCACTGTAAATTTTACTCCTCCATACATCCCTATTCTCTGCACCACACTCTGTTAATCCTCTCGACACTGTAGTCCTCGTATATCAAGGGCTGCCCGACTCAAAAACAGTTAAAAAACTCACTACATATTTCCTTAACTCTAAGTCACTGGCACAATCGAACCCGTAGGTTCATGGCCGCATGGACGTAAAGCTCTCCGTATATCCCTATCCTGAGCCAATATATTCCAATCTTCCCCTGTATAATCTACCTCCCTCAAATCATAGTTAATGTTATTCTCCCACCTCATTCTTGGTCTACCAACTGGGCGTTTTCCCTCTGGTTTTCCTACAAGAAGCTTCCATACACGTCTTTCATTCCCCATTCGTGCCACGTGTCCTGCCCATCGCAGTCTACGAGACTTAACTGTTCTCATTATATCTGGCTTCCTATAAAGACCATGTAATTCAGTGTTATTCAGCCTTCTCGATTCTCCTGTCTGTTCATATTCCTTAGACAATATAATAATATATAACCGTGTTCCATGTATACTTTTATTATTCCTTTATATTTTTAACTTTCTTTACCAAGACGTTTACTTAATCAAATAATAGGTTATTATTATTTTTCTTTCTTTTCCTTGTCAACTCCAAATTGTGTAGCCTATACCTATTATGCATTATTAATCAATACGTAGATAATTCATAATTATATATATATATATATATATATATAGTCCACCGCTGTGGTCTCGAGGTAGCGTGCTGCCTTGTCACGCAGCGGGCCCGGGTTCGATCCCCAGTCGGGGCAGTTTTTCTGGGTGAGGTTTTTATTGGGGTTTTTCCTCACCTGTAAGACAAATGTCAGGAAAACTTTAAGGCCCAAACGGTCCCCGAAATCATATGGCCATCATCCTTACCAATATCATCATCATCCTTCACCGGTGTGGAAAGCAACGGGAAGCTACCACACCTACACAATTCCCTAGTAAAGCTGCAAGCATAGCATGAAAATGCTATGATTGCAGTGAAGGACCTGCCTTCGGGCAGAATTACTATGGATGGATATATATATAAAATTTAATTTGATAAAGTGGAGAGAAGGTCTTATGGTCTTAACTCCATCAGGTAAAATTAATTAATTAATTTATAAAATACCCTATTCACTTATTGATCCCACTGGTCTTTTGTCTCCCATTTCTTCTTAGGTATCCTCTCACCTCGTACGTGACCAAATCATTTCCGTCTTCTTTCTTCAATAATTGGAATAATAATAATAATAATAATAATAATAATAATAATAATAATAATAATAATAATCTTGTAAGCGAATGTTTCCCTTAACAGAGATTTAGGCGCGTGGTCAGCGTTCCGCCTCATACTGACATCTAGGGAACCAAGGTAGTACTAGGACGGGAAAATTCGGTACGTTTTGCTTAGAGGCCTTTTCATTCAGGCTTAAGGATCTTTTACGACCCTGAAAATCTTCAGACTCGGGACCCACGGCTTAAAGTCCCTCCCGGAGGACTTGCTCCTTGGATTTTTCCATCCACCATTGACCCCGGCCGGATTTGAACCCGCGAACCCTTCGGGACCAGAGGCAAGAAGCATAACCACTAGTCCACCGCGGCCGATATATAATAGTAATAATAATAATAGTAATAATAATTATAAATAATAATAATAATAATAACTTGTTTTACATGATCTCTTACTTTAAGGGAGGAGAAAGGATTACGAGTATTTGAAAATAACGTTCTTATGAAAATGTTTAGACCAAAGAGAGATGAACAGACAAGTGAATGGAGAAGACTACATAACAGTGAGCTAGATGGTCTTTATAGGAAACCAAATATAATAAGAATTGTTAAGTCTCGTAGACTGCGATAGGCAGGACACGTGGCACGAATGAGGAATGGAAGATGGGCAAGGAAACTCCTCGTAGGAAAACCAGAAATAAAGCACATAATAGGTAGACGAAGAATGAGGTAGGAGAAAACATCAACTATAAAGGAATTCCTATTTCAAACAATAAAACTTTATACAACTTATATTTTGCAAATGATCAATTATTAATTGCACAATATTATGAAGATTTAGAATGTATGACTAGAGAATTAATAGAAGAATATGAAAAATGGGGATTAATTTTGTACATGAAGATAACAAAATATTTCTCAATTGGTGAACCAGAACAAAATTTTGGAAACTGGAGAAACAATAAAATATTGTAACGAGATCACATATTTAGGAATTAAAATAAATAAAAATGGAAGTTATGAAGAGGAAATAAGAAATAGAAATAATAAAGGATAATTTGCAATTGCTTGGGAATATTGTGGGATAAAAATATAAGTAATAAAAATAAAATGAATAGGCCTATATATCATACAATTGTTAAAAGCATCATTACTTATGGAGCAGAACTTTGGCCATTAACAACAAAAACAAATAAGTACCTTTTGGCAACGAAAATGAATTTTATACAAAGGGCAGCAAGAATTTCAAGAAGAGAGAAAATTAGGAACTCAGTTATAAGAGAGAAAATGAAGATTGAAGACACTATTTCAGATTATATTAAAACTCAGCAATTAAGATGGTACGGACATATCCAGCGAATGGAAGAGGATCGGCTAACAAAATGCGTTTTGGAATGGAAACCTGAGGAAAGACGAGGCAGAGCAAGACCTAAAACCTCCTGGAGTCAGGGAATATGTTTATACATGAAGGAGAAACATCTACAACCAGGAGATTGGATGGACCGACAAAATTGGCTAGCAGCCGGTCCGGACGGGATATTTCCTGAACATCTTAAGGAAACACTTCAAGACTTGTTAGAACCGCTAACCTGTCTGTTCAATTAATGCCTAAAAGATAATCCAATCCCACAACAATGGAGAAATTCGATTATAACTGTCATCTACAAAGGGAAAGGAAGGAAAGAAAACCCGAACTCCTACAGGGGAATTGCCCTGGAAAATGTTACGTTCAAACTCTTCTCGAAGATCCTGCTAAGACGTGTGGAACACAAACTACGTGCCAGTATACCACAGAATCAATATGGCTTCACCCCGGGTAGATCTACACTGCATGCTGTCCAAGAACTCATACAAGAAATAATAACGAACTTAGCTCAACCTGCTACACCATTGTATGTGATATACATAGATTATTCCAAGGCATTCGACAGTATTGACAGGAAAATCCTCATCCAGAAGCTAGAGAGCATACTAGGCAGCTCAAGCAACGAATTAGGAACAATTAAATCAATCCCAACCACAAACTATGTGACAATCAGTGATGGTATATTGATGTCGAGAAGTGTTACTCAAACAAGGGGGATCCTACAAGGAGACCCGATGAGTCCCGTACTCTTTAATGTAATGACGTCAGACATCGGAGAGACTATAGACACAAGAAATGTTAAGCTACTCATGCACGCAGACGACATGATCATCATCTCTAGGAATCAAGGAGACCTCCAAACAGCCATGGAGATCAT
>JASPKZ010002783.1:0-44691 GCA_030220185.1 Diploptera punctata
TGAATGTTAGCCTTTAACGTTGTATAAAATGATAAATAATGTACTACAGCTCCTCAATTCGCTTTTTTAATATTGTCTACGAGTGGCTTTGCCATAGTTAACTGTTGAATGCAGACAAAAGAAGGAAATTCTTGAGAATATTAACTTTAGTACATTAAGAAGAAACAGTTATATTAAACTCACATTTTTAATAGTAACATGGCTGTAATATAAGCCTAAGTACGTGGCACTGATTGAAACAACTTCCTAAATTTTGTTCTTTCATTGTTCGATAAATATGAGTCTTCTGTATTCGATTTCGTCTTATTTTCTAAACATTTAATATTATATTATTATTATATTATATTATTATTATTATATTTATTTCATGCTTATGTTTGAGAGGATAAATATGTGCCAAAGTAAGTAGTAGTAGTGTAGGGCCTTTATCGACAAAACGTAAGATATAAAAATATATTTAAAATATGGGTCGCACGGGCAGTAAGCCTACGTGCTGTGACAGTCCGTTACAATAAAGTAAAATGGAATAGTATAAAGAGAAAAAAAAAAACGTGACAATTACATAAAGGAAAACACAATAATATTACAATACATAATAATTATAATAGATATACATAAATTTTAAGTTATGTATAATTTTAAGAATAATGGTTTGCATTTTGATAACAAGTATTTTCATGAATGAGTGTTGTTCTTATTTTCCGCGTTTTGTCAAAAAATTTACCCACGTTTATCCAATTTTTGGATTACAATAACTCGTAGCATGCAATCTTTCCCGATTCGCGTTAGAAAATTTTCCGTTAATAAATGACGTCTCCAATATTCTAAATCATTACATTTCCTATATAGTATTTGTCTTCAAAGTTCCGCACTTGGGACAATTCGCCTATGTGATCGTCGCTATTTTTTTAGAAATTTCCATGCCCCTAGCCTAAACCAAGCAAACCCTGATCTCTCTTTAAATCATGGGTTGAGTATATCAGATTCTTTTCCCCAAAGGTGTTTTCGGTTTCTTGTAAACGCAGTGAGCGTTTTCCTCTATATTCGGCGAAAATATCTTGTTTGTTTATATCTAAGTACCTCCTCCTATTTTTCTCCATACGTTATACGTTCTTGCGATTTGCTAGTCCCTTTTTCCCATATCCAGCCCATCCCAATCTTTTGGAGTTGTCTTTCCTAACCTCGTTTGCCACAAACTTTAACATCTATATTTCTAATTGCTGGTTGTAACAAATTGCTCTGAGCATTGTTTGTTCACCTTGGATTAGCCGCAACCAGTACTGAGTACACGAATTTGCAGTTTATGTCATCCTGGAAATGACCCAAATTCATATAAAATTCCACAGTTATAGACGGCCCTACTAAGTCCTGTAATATATTTTAGGAAATGCGTGTGTACCTTATTTAGTATTCCGTTGCTTTGGAAACCCCAAATCTCACTACATTAGTGCATTACTGGCATGACCATCGCTCCATACATTTTTTCTACTGTGTCTGACTGGAATATCAGACACTCGAAGTAGGACTAACATATTTGTTTGTAGAAATGTATCACAATGTGTACTGTTATTATTACTTAGTATTTAATCATAGATTTATTTTAGAGTGAAATAGGTTTATCTATTAAATGGCCTTGATATATCTATGCAATTTTTTATTTGCCCTCACATTGCTTCTAAGATTGGATTACCAACGTTAATAAACGGCGAAATTCTGTTTTATTTTTAATTTATATGCTTTTGTTTTTAATATCATGGAATTAGGAAACTCGCTCACGACGTTAGGATACCACTTTCACGAATGTAGGAGCCATTTCATGTATTTAGAGTTCCTATCTTGGACGAAACAAATGAGACATTTTGGAACATCGTACATCGGCTTGCAGTGAATTCGATAAATAATCTCATCGTTGGTTTATATAGTTCCTGTATTCATATGTTGTCACCATTATCTAAAATAATTAACATATGGTGCTGAAGTATCGCCAAATTACTACCAGGGAAATGAAAAATAATTTTAAGTACAGAAATGGATGTTTTAAGAAGATCAGCTGGAAAATCTAGAATGGATAGAATACGAAATAAATAAAGAAATAGGGAAAATTATGTCCCACGCCGTAGCCTAGCGGTTAAGGTAGGAAGCCTTGGCGCAGAGCTACGGGACTTGCGCTGGTTCGAGTCTCCATTGAGGGAAGAAATTTTCTCATGGTATTTCGGCCAGTATGGGACCGGTGCCACCCAGCATCGTGGGGCAATTGGGTAGCTACAATAAGTAGCGGCTCCAGGTTGAGGAACCAGCTATAACGGACTGGGGGGCTCGACATGCTAACCACATGTCACCCCTACACGTGGCTGTTGATCATCTACCTCTGTGATTGACACATGTGGATGTGAAGGGCCAGCAGCCGGCTGGTTAAAAGGGCAACCGCTGGAAAAGTGGAAAGACTCATCGAATCGGGGAATCGGGGAAATTATGGGTGTACAAGAGGAGCCGGGACATCATAGACATTAGAAAAGAAAAGAAAAGATTACAGTGGTATGGCCATGTCAAAAGTTTGCCAGAGCAAAGATTGCCTAAATAGTTATGGAATAGATCCCAATGGAAAGAAGGAAAAGGAAGAGAGGAAGACCGAAGGAAAATTTGGATAGAAGGGGTACAGGCAGCTATGAATATCAGAAGAATGAGGAAGATCAATGGAATGGGACAGAGAGGAATGGCGTTTGGTTTCTGGAAGACGGCCGGAAGCTGTCATGATACCGGATGATATCTAAATATTATATTTGTACAAAAACCTATCACGAGATTAGGCAATCTTACTCAAACCTAAGAAAAGATAATTGTATGCTGTAAAAGACGATAGTCAACTGCTGTCGAAGTTGAGAAATTGGAGATAAAAATCTACGGGTAGTTAAGAATGGCGGCAGTTGTTGAAGGAGGTCAAGGGTCGCCTTAGGTTGTAGTGTTATTGCTGTTTGATGTGATGGTGGATTGAAACATATGATTTAATTTTATATGATAAGTTGAAGATTATTCAAATCTAGTATGTCCGTTTTGTTGTTGAAAATAAACGTTTCTCTTGGTTCTTATTTTCTAAATTTGCTCTGTAATTTATCATTAACAATTTTAAATATGTAGATTTTTTTTATTTAGATTAGATTTATTTAGCCTGGTGGAGTTATGGCCATGTGGCCTTCTCTTCCACTCACCAGGACAAACATATATTACATCAGAAATATCACAATCTTAATTAACTCTAATATTAAACACTAACTAAAAATTGTGATCAAAAGATAAATATCTAATATACGTATTACGATTCTATAATTGCAACCAGTTAAAATTACGACAAAACTAATAATAAAATGTATACAAGCAAGACATATTAAATTGTCCTGTCTAGTGTATATAAAAAACAGGAAAATAATGAGATATAGAAAAATAATTTTACGATTATACAATATTTAAAACAAAACAAATAAAAATATTTGTTATTCTTAATATTATTTTCATAAATAATTAAAATATTAATATTACTAAAAGAATACTATCAGTGAGTGTTATAAGTTTAGTTTGTTATTAAATAATTCTTTAGTTTGTTTTTGAAGGATTGTTATAGTTTGACAGTCTCTGACATAGGGCGGAAGGGAAATTCCATGTTTCGGTAAGTGACACCGTAAAAGATAATGAATAATATACAGTGTGAGTGAGGAGGGATATAAAGGGCCATGTGCTGATGGGACCTGTTGTAGTTAGAGACCTATAATTATATCGTAATATAATTGAATTTTGTTCTCTAGTGGACATGTCATGTTTTGAAACTCTGTTATTTATATAGGCCTTGTGAAACCGTTGATAGTATGTTTTCACTTAGGGCTTTATTAATATGTATAAACACGTTATGATATTTTTAATTAATTCTATAAACATTCAGAAAATATTCGCTTGCATGTTTCGATCAAATCCTGTATATTTTATAATTCTTTATTAAAATTTTGAACTATAACACTGGTCAACATGATTTTTGTCTCATGAGTACCAATACTTGTACTTAATGCAGCTTTTATCGTGTTTTCAAATATTTATCCGGAATTTCTCCATCACCTACAGTTTTTTATTTCAATTTCAATTAATGGATTTAAATAATTATTGTTTTAATAAATGTTTTGTTCGTCCTTTTGTCCATTGTAAAAATAAAACCAAATGAGCTAACTCAGGAGATTGCCGCTATGGTAAAGAGATATCAAGGCAAACAAATCCTTAATATGCTGGCCGATTTATTGTTGGGACCATCAAGAGGGATGCTCCCCAGGCGAAATATAGCAGGAAATCGTCATTTCTTACTTTCTAGGTGAGTCCGAATGTTCGAATATTTTGTAGTTACGACGTGTAGAAAATATTAAAGTGTTTGAAATTATTAAGCTGTCTCTCGGAAACCTTGCGCGATGAGAAAAACCGATATTAAATTGAATTCAGGAGAAGAAATACTATCAGAATCACATATTTTTTGTTTCTGAGACAAAAAAAAGTTTCTTTTTTGTTGCTCAGTGTTATTATAATATATATTTTAACTAATGTTTTGCCTTAATTTATCTTCTCCATTTGTACACATTAACACATCCACGCTTCCTAGTTCTTAAAGAGATGATGATTAACACATCCACGACTTCCTAGTGTCTTAACGAGATGAGGATTAACACATCACGCTTCCTAGTTCTTAAAGAGATGATGATTAACACATCCACGCTTCCTAGTTCTTAAAGAGATGATGATTAACACATCCACGCTTTCCTAGTTCTAAAGAGATGATGATTAACACATCCACGCTTCCTAGTTCTTAAAGAGATGATGATTAAACATCCACGCTTCCTAGTTCTTAAAGAGATGATGATTAACACATCCACGCTTCATAGTCTTAAAGAGATGATGATTTACACATCCACGCTTCCTAGTTCTTAAAAGAGATGATGATTGAACACATCCACGCTTCCTAGTTCTTAAAGAGATGATGATTAACACATCCACGCTTCCTAGTTCTTAAAGAGATGATGATTAACACATCCACGCTTCCTAGTTCTTAAAGAGATGATGATTAACACATCCACGCTTCCTAGTTCTTAAAGAGATGATGATTAACACATCCACGCTTCCTAGTTCTTAAAGAGATGATGATTAACACATCCACGCTTCCTAGTCTCTAAAGAGATGATGATTAACACAATCCACGCTTCCTAGTTCTTAAAGAGATGATGATTAACACATCCACGCTTCCTAGTTCTTAAAGAGATGATGATAACACATCCACGCTTCTAGTTCTTAAAGAGATGATGATTAACACATCCACGCTTCCTAGTTCTTAAAGAGATGATGATTAACACATCCACGCTTCCTAGTTCTTAAAGAGATGATGATTTAACACATCCACGCTTCCTAGTTCTTAAAGAGATGATGATTAACACATCCACGCCTTCCTAGTTTTAAAGAGATGATGATTAACACATCCACGCTTCCTAGTTCTTAAAGAGATGATGATTAACACATCCACGCTTCCTAGTTCTTAAAGAGATGATGTGATTAACACATCCACGCTTCCTAGTTCTTAAAGAGATGATGATTAACACATCCACGCTTCCTTAGTTCTTAAAGAGATGATGATTAACACATCCACGCTTCCTAGTTCTTAAAGAGATGATGATTAACACATCCACGCTTCCTAGTTCTTAAAGAGATGATGATTAACACATCCACGCTTCCTAGTTCTTAAAGAGATGATGATTAACACATCCACGCTTCCTAGTTCTTAAAGAGATGATGATTAACACCATCCACGCTTCCTAGTTCTTAAAGAGATGATGATTAACACATCCACGCTTCCTAGTTCTTAAAGAGATGATGATGACGATGATGATGATGATAATAATAATAATAATAGCATAATTTTTATTTTATCTGCCACAATTAAGATTATAAGGTCCTTTAGGTCCTTTTTGCAGTTAATGAGTAAAGTAAGACACACACACAATTCAGGTTGTTTTATAAGAATGATTTTAATTGTGAATCATATGTGCAATTTTTTGACAACATGAGCACATGAAGAGCTGCCATTAAATCTTTAGATAATGAGGAAGGCTTACAACTCAATGGTATTAATAAGCTGTTAGTTTATGCTGATGATGTAGTATTGTTGGCCGATAGCGCGGAGATACTAAAGGACAGCACGCACACGCTACTGACTAACACTAAGAAATTAGGACTGGAAGTAAATACTCGTATCAATGAAAATAAATATATAATGAAAATGGACAACCAATGACAAATGAGGGAAATTTTGAGGAAGTGGCTGAATTCAAATACCTAGGAACAATAATCACAAATAGGAATGAGATGCACAAAGAAATTAAACATAGGCTCAATTCTGGAAATGCGTGCTATTATGCATTGCAGAGACTCTTGATATCCCAAACTCCTTTCAAAAAACGTTAAACTGAAAATATATAAAACTATTATTGTACCAGTTATATTATATGGGTGCGAAACATGGACTCTTACTTTAAGGGAGGAAAAGAGATTATAAGTATTTGAGAATAAGTACTTAGGAAAATTTGTGGACCAAAGAGAGATGAACAGACAGGTGAATGGAGAACACTACTTAACAATGAACTACATGGTCTTTATAGGAAACCAGATATAATAAGAACAGTTATGTCTCGTAGACTGCGATGTGAAGGACATGTTGCACGTATAGGGAATGAAAGACTTGCATGGAAGCTTCTTGTAGGAAAGCCAGAGGGAAAGCGCCCAGTTGGTAGACCAAGAATGAAGTGGGAGAATAACATTAGCTATGATTTGAGGGAAGTAGATTATACAGGGAATGATTGGAAAGCATTAGCTCAGGGAGGGGATGTATGGAGAGCTTATGTCCGCGCGGCCATGAACCTACAGGTTCGATAATGCCAGTGAGTAAGTAAGTAAGGATATGAATGGTCTTTTCGGAATTGTCAACCATTAAATGACGAAACCTACCTTGAAATATCGTCCAGATCAGAGTTGATATGTAGCCTACAAAGGACGTGCCGTTTTAAGCTGCAAGACACTAAAATCTAACGTCTAATCTCTCATTTAAACTATACGGAAGTGATAAAAAATTAAAATTATGGTTTCTCTTGGCGATAAACATATTCAGTTAAAAAATCGCTCAATTCACCGAAACAGTTAAAAACAACAAGTGAACGCGTTTCGGCTACAACGTAGCCATTATCAAGACTGAGCCTAGTGGAAGACTGGAGACAGTCTTGATAAAGGTATGTAGTAGCCGAAACGCGTGGACTTGTTGTTAACAGTTTTGGTGAATGGAATGTTTTTTAACTGTATTATACGCAAGTGATACAACTCCCGAAATGGTAGACTGGATAGCCCTCACTGATGCCGTCCGTGCCGCGTCCCGCCTCACTCGAGTCCGCTCTTACTTAAGTAGGGAGTCATCTGTTGCTTACACTGGGTTTGCCATTTCTGGATTCTGGCTTCGATTCCTATTCCTTGCAGTTAAAAACGGTAGATATTTTTGATACGGTCTTGGCACGTCACAATCCTTCTCTAGGAGAAAATTGAAGGGCCCACCCAGCAATTATTACAGTATAAACGCCTAGTCTTGTACAACTTGAAAAAAACAAAACCCCCAACTCAAATGAGTAAAGACCTCTTAAATAAGGGAAAATTATCCATCCCAAGATGAAATATAAGGTTCCAATATCCTTATGATTAGTTGAAAATAATCATCGCTAGGAATCGGCATGCAAAGGTTGACAGTTCCCTTGTTAGATCTTAATTCCAGAAATAATCCAGGAATCTTATCTCGACGGGGTTCAAACCGGGCCCACTGCGAACGAGGTAATAGTGCAAGATCGCAGCGGTGTTCTTACGTATTACCTAGCAAATTAACATTTCCTGTAATTATTCCCATAAATGTTTTCATCTCCATTGTGATAGAAACGTGTTACTTTTATTTAATATAATTTATTTTTCATAACAAACGGAAATATAATCAATTACGCCCTTCTGCTACAATAACACACATTATACCAAGATCAATACCAATAAGCACGTTATAAACATATGAATCATTCCACCTGTTTTTTACATTATTTATAGCAATGTAAACACCCAAGTCATGACTTATTCTAAGCAATGTTTACTTAACTTCGTACTGTGCTCTCGTAAGTAATTATATGGTGTAACTAGTAATTTAAACTAGTAGTAAATATCTTGATAACAAACTATACGTGTTCTTATATCAGAATGTTCCTGTTAGCTTTATATTACTTCATATAAGAACAACACTCATTCATGAATAAATATATGTTATCAAAATGCAATAACATTAATTCTTAATAATTATATATAAATTAATTAATGTATAATGCTATTGTGTTATTATTCATCATCATCGTCCTTTCAAGTATTAGGCCCAGTGGCCCGTTACGGTCTCCTGCGATCTCCGAAAAGGTCGACCCACAGATCTTCTGCCTCGAGGAATGTAGTGAAGAATTTGTTTTGGTATTCTGTGACGATCCATGCGCTGAATATGGGCTAGCCTATTGTTTCTATATCTCGTAGACTGCGATGGGCAGGACATGTTGCACGTATGGCGAATGAAAGACGTGCATGGAAGCTTCTTGTAGGAAAGCCAGAGGGAAAACGCCCAGTTGGTAGACCAAGAATGAGGTGGGAGTATAACATTAACTTTGATTTGAGGGAAGTAGATTATACAGGGAATGATTGGAAAGGATTAGCTCAGGATAGGGATGTATGGAGAGCTTATGTCCGCGCGGCCATGAACCTACGGGTTCGATAGTGCCAGTGAGTAAGTAAGTATTCTTGGAGGTATTCAGATATAGGTACGATGTTTAACTCTCTGGCTATTGTTGAATTTCTTTGGTGGTCTAGAAGGCTATAACCTGCAGTTCGTCGCAGAAATTTCATCTCCGTGGCTGAAATATGACGATCATCCTGAGTTCTGATGGTCCAAGCTTCACTGTCATAACAGATTATGGGTCTAGCGAGAATTGTGTTATTATTTAATTGTAATATTACTGTGTTTTCTTTATATAATTGTAATGTTATGGTTTTTTAGTGTATAATGCTATTGTGTTATTATTTAATTGTAATATTATTGTGTTTTCTTTATGTAATTGTAATGTTATTGCATTTTTTTGGTTTATTTTTCTTCACGCTAGTAGCAATTATTACTTTATTTTAACGGACTGTCAACAGCACGTACGGCTTACAGCCCGTGCGACCCATATTTATAAATACATATATTATTTCATAATACTGAATATCCACACATCCATAGTAATTCTGTCCGAAGGCAGGTCCTTCACTGCAATCATAGCATTTTCATGCTATGCTTGCAGCTTTACTAGGGAATTGTGTAGGTGTGGTAGCTTTCCGTTGCTTTCCGCACCGGTGAAAGATGATGATAATGACCATATGATTTCGGGGACCGTTTAGGCCTTAAAGTTTTCCTGACATATGTCTTACAGGTGACGAAAAACCTCGATAAAAACCTCACCCAGAAAAAACTGCCCCGACCGGGGATGCAACCCGGGCTCGCTGCGTGACAAGGCAGCACGCTACCTCGAGACCACAACGGTGGACATACTGGATATAAGCAATGTTAATATCGTATAGTATTTAGATTTAACAATAAAATGGTGGATTGATCAATTATAAACTTATTTTTTCCGGAAAATCTAATTTGCAAAATTTGTGTACTAATCTATTTTTGTACGTAAGGAATGAGTATTTGATGCAATATCCAATATCGTAATTTGAAGAGGTTAAATTAAGATATATTATATATATATATATATATATATATATTTTTATTCCATTTTATCTCAGTTTAACCTCTCAGCGACGCTTCCCCGAGGTCACAGAGATGAGCTAAAATATGTAAATATAATTATGTTAATAATTGTTTAATATAATTAATTTGTGTTGACATATTAAAAAAAATCAGCGAAAATTACTGGGAATAAGGGGTTACAATAACTGAGAAAAAAACAACTTTCTGGAGGGAGGCATTTTTCCCCCAAATACGTTCCTTTATTTGTGTTATCCACTAAATTTTGAAGAAAAAAAGCTTTAATAATAATAACAATAATTATAATAATAATAATAATATTATCTGAAACTTGTTTAGCCATGTAAACACATATTCCCAGTGCCCAATATTATGTGTGTTAAATATTGAATTTAAATGTATTCTCAGTATTCCCTGTTACTCAATTGTACTTCCTCATGATGTCTTTATTTCATTATTGTTTCTGTAACCTAAATCCAAGTAGCATTTGGTCTCCATTTCTCTCGAGTGGCGGTCATTACAGCATTTTCTTTGGTTGTCATTCTTCCCTCAATATTTTCACATAGTCGTAAAATAACAGTTTTTTGCTGATTATTTTTCTTCTTACTTCATCCACTGTTCCATGGGTTTCTCCCTCTTCCTCCTGCCTTCCATATTCCAATCAGCATCATTCTTGGGATTCTATTGCTCCCCATTCTCTTTAGATGTCCATACCATTTCAATATGCGTTCTTCTATTACTTCTACTGTTTAATAGATTGCTATGATTGCAATGAAGGACTTGCCTTCGGGCAGAATTACTATGGATGGATATTCAGTATTATGAAGTAATATAAAGCTAACAGGAACATTCTGAAATAAGAAAACGTATAGTTTGTTATTAAGATATTAGATCTTAATTTAACCACTTCAAATTACGATATTGGATATTTCATCAAATACTCATTCCTTACGTACAAAAATAGAGTAGTGGACAAATTTTACAAATTATATTTTCCGGAAAAAAAAAGTTTATAATTGATAAATCCACCATTTTATTGTTACATCTGAATACTATACGATATTCTCTACTTTTCTGGTTCGGAATTTTCTCCCTTCTTCATTTTCTTGCTGCCCTCCACCAAAAATCCATGCCTGCTACCAATAATGTATGTGGAAGCTGTCTACCTGAAGTCCAGGTCTCTGCACACGATACAACATAACACTTTGCACTAATCATTTATTTAAATATCAACGTCTTTTAATAATAAATAATAATAATAATAATAATAATAATATTTATTATAACCCCAACTGGATTTCTTAGGCTTAAAGGACCTTCGGGACTTGGAAAATCTGGTAGCGTTTATCTAGCCGAGCGTTATTATGACGATGTACAGTTACGTATGTTTTGAAATAAACAAATGGAGTCTTATTTTAAACTATTTTATTACTAAAGTATAAATAATTAGAAACCCTAAGTAGTCTAGCCCTAAATCTAATCTAAGCCTATATTAAAAACTACAGTACTTTCTTGGGGGGTTGAGAAGAGGGAGTTGTGGAATTTATAAACCTAACCTAATCTACATGATTAAAAAAATTGTTATATCCCTTTATGAAAATTTAATATCAAAACAGTTAAGGTAACTGATTCGTTTTACAAAAAGGTATGGACTACATATTAAGAAAAATGGTCGGTGACTTACCCTTCAGCCGTTTACACACACAGACAGACACGAGACCCTCACTTCTCAAGTGTTATATACTCAATTTGACCTCTAGTTACCCTAACTGTACTCACTAACATTCCAATGAACTAAATGTAGGGATGTTTACAGTTAGCTTAAGCAAACTTTGCTCTGAACTATATCATGTCTAAACTCTATTTCAACAGACTTTGCATGTCTAAACTCTATTTCAAAAGACTTTGCTTGAATAATTAAAATAATCTATAAAACAATTAAAAAATTATATAAAGGACTATGTATTCATAACAATATTTTTTATTATTCCGGCTTTTAGAATTAATATACATTTTTCCGGTACCCATGTTCACAGTTAACATTTGTTTCAAGACATTTTTCCATTCTTGTCTGTTCATCCATATATCTTCTTCTATTTCCCATTCCCTCTTAGTTTCATTGATTCCCTGAATCCACGTAATATTTGGTCTACCCTTCTTTTTCCTTCCCTGTGGTTCCCAATCCATGATTATCTTAGGTAGTCTTCCTTCTTCCATCCTTCTAATATGTCCGTACCAATTGAATTGTTTCTTCTTTATAAAATCTAATATTGAATATTGTACCTGCATTTTTTCTTTTATATATGAATTTCTGATTTTATCCTTCCTGGATATTCTTGAAGCACGTCTCCAGTAGTCCATTTCAGTGGCGAGTAATGTTTTTTTTCATTTGTGCATTTAAAGCCCACACATCAGCTCCATAGGTAATAATGCTTCTGATTATTGTATTAATTTTTTTTTTTCTTTGAAGATACGTTTGTCCCATACTATTCCATTTAGGGCAGATATAGCATACTTTCCTATATTGATCCTGTTTCTTATCTCTGTTTCTTGTTTTCCATCTTTAGTAATTTTAATTCCCAAATACTTATATTCTTCAGTGTATTTAATTGTCCCTAAATTTTCTTCTAGTATTAATCTTGAGGACTATTTAACTCATGCCCCAAATGGGAGTCAATGACCAATCACGTTTCAATGATTTCTGTTTTACAACCAATCAGAGTCGTGTTTCACCAAATATTTATCAGTGTTATAATTACCATATTAAAGAAAGCTCCTCCTTATAATATTGCGATCCTTTGGCAATAAATAGTATGATCTGGTTGCAGTGATAAACAAAAGAAGCAGTAGAAGCGTACCTATCGTTTCTTATTTGTTTTCAAACAACGCCGTTTACAATAAATATATAAATATTTTAAAATAACTATAGTTAAATAATGATTTGTGAGTAAACAGCTTAATTTTATTCGTTAAATAGTCCTAACAAATGCCACTCTTGATTTCCAAATTCTCTAGATAAATTCACTCCTCACTTCGTGAGTCGTGAATTTATCGATAATTTGGAAATCACTCGTGGCATTACTTATGAAAATCCCATATTGTCATACATCTAGATTTATCCATATTAATCTTTAAACCGCATAAACTATATTCTTCTATTAATTTTCTATAATAATAATAATGAGTGCCGGTAACAATTTGTTTATACTTCTAGAGTTAATGCCATGAGGCCTTTTCGTCCATTGAACCAGTAACAATTAAAACCATAAGTAATACTACTGTTTTTACATTTAATTAATTGTTTACAAATGACGATAGTAAACGATAAAGATGACAATAATATTAACGATAACGATAAAGATGATTAGTCGAGATATAGAAAAGTCGATATTTGAAAAAAATACCAATATATGGGTAAGAAGATGTAATAGTATCTTCTTCTTCTTCTTCCTTTCATGTGATAGACCTAGTGTTCTGTTACGGTCTCAATCCAACGTTTGAAGGGTCTGCCCAGAGATCTCTTGCCTGGTGGCTGGTAATTTAAGATTTGACGTGGTATTCTTGTTCTGCTCATTCTTCGTACGTGAGATTTCCAGTTGTTTCTGTATTTTTGTACATATTCCATGACTGATTCTGTTTGTAATTCTTTGAGAATGTCAGAATTCCTTTTATGGTCTGTCCTTGAATAGCCCGCAGTACGTCTCATAAATTTCATTTCTGCCGCAGTTAGTCTTTGTTCATCTACATTGCGAATTGTCCAGGCCTCACTGCCGTAACATAATATGGGTCTGGCCAGTGTTTTATAAATTCTAGTTCGTGTGTGTTGCTGTACTGTGTTTGACTTGAAAATATTATTTATAATTCCTGTTACTCTGTTAAATTTTATAATTTTTTGACTAAAATCTTTTTCTTCTTCATATGTAACTTGGTATCCGAGATAGTTAAATGTGTTGGTTTTTTCTAATATTTTATTATTAATAACAATTTTACTGCGAACTGGGTCTTTTCCTAGTAAAGCCATGGACTTTAGATTTTTCTGTTGAGATTTCCATGCTGTAGTTTATTGCCGTTTGGTGAAAGGAGTGGAGTGAACGTTGTAGGTCATCTTCTGAATTCGCTATAAACACAATGTAATAGTATATATTGTACAATGTTAGATAAAAATAATATTGCAAATGGGGCAAGCTAGGTATTGTTAACATTACATCTAGAAAAACATTTATTTATTTATTTATTTTAGTGAAGCGAGTGTATGTGAATCCTTAGATCAATAAAAGAAAGCTTTGTGATGGCTAAAAATAACATTTTCCGGTTTGTTTTAGTTAAATTGGTACGTACTGACGTTTTACCTGAATTTCCAATAAATTATAGGAAACGTTGATTATCAGGAAGGACGGACCTTATTGAGAAATAATATATCGGTTCATTTCTTTCGCCGAATTAATTTTCTTACTGAAGTTTAACAGCACTCAAAAGCTTCAATAAATTCTAATAAATATTAGGAAACAGTAACTAGTGTATGATATTACTTACTCACTGGCACTATCGAACCCGTAGGTTCATGGCCGCACGGACATACGCTCTCCATACATCCCTATCCTGAGCTAATGCTTTCCAATCATTCCCTGTACAATCTACTTCCCTCAAATCATAGTTAATGTTATTTTCCCACCTCATTCTTGGTCTACCAACTGGGCGTCTTCCCTCTGGCTTTCCTACAAGAAGCTTCCATGCAAGTCTTTCATTCCCCATACATGCAACATGTCCTGCCCATCGCAGTCTACGAGACTTAACTGTTCTTATTATATCTGGCTTCCTATAAAGACCATGTAGTTCATTGTTATGTAGTCTTCTCCATTCACCTGTTTTATATAAACTGAAAATATATAAAACTATTATTCTACCAGTTATATTATATGGATGCGAAACATGGACTCTTACTTTAAGGGAGGAAAGGAGATTAAAAGTATTTCAGAATAAAGTACTTAGGAAAATTTTTGGACCAAAGAGTGTATGATATTACGATGTTTTAATTGCCCAATCCATCAGCCGATGATTAAGAAGAGTTCTTCCACCTTAAGGTGAAATAACTGCTTGATAGGGTACTACCTGTTTTGTCTTATACAAAAGACACGAGGAATTCTTGTCAGATTGATACAACATTCATAAGCACTTATCGATGATTTATGGTTGTAATTTCAACAGTTGCTATGAGTTTTATTTAACCTGCATTAAAAGTAAAGTGTGCCAGAAAGTCTAGATTAGAACATGTCACAAATAAGGAAATTAGAAACATAATGGAAGCAGAAGAAAGCATAATTGAAAGAATTGAGGAGAAGGAATTAAAGTGGTTAGGACATGTGTTAAGAATGGAAGATGATCGATGGCCGAAACAACTATATGAATGGCATCCGAACAGAAAGAAGAAAAGAGGGAGACCAAGGTTAACATGGAAGGAAAACATGAAGACAGTAATGTAAGCTAAAGGGCTAAGCATCGAAGATGCCCAAGACCGTAGGCTTTGGAGGTTTGGCACGGGAAGACGGCAGCAGCTGTAAAAACCCGAAGATAGATAGATAGATTAAAAGTAAAGTACCGTCCAAAAGGTTTCTTACAATCGTTCAATACCTCTTTCTTAGTGCACCAAGTAAAACTTTTGGCCGCATTTTAATAATCTTTTTTTCTTTCTTTCCTTTCTTCAGGATCTAAACTAAACTAAACTCCATGGCGCGACAGACCTAGACGTCCCTGGGCCTCAAATCTACATGTATTAAACACAGATTCATACATCCAGTGTAGGGGTGACAGGTAGCCAGCATGTCAGGTCCCCAGCAGTTATACATAGCTAGTTTTCTCAAGTTGGAGCCGCTACTTATTGTGATCATCATCATCTGCATTCATGGATTAGGTCTGTTGAACCGTTCCTACTTCAGCCCATCTCTTTCTATGTCAGCCCAATCAATCCGGCTTTTCTTCTGCTGAAGTTTATGAGTAAGTTATTTTTTACTAGTAGAGGTTACCAGCCTCTAGCCAAACCCCTCTTCCTGGAGGGCAGGGAACTGGAATTTCAGAGTGTTCGTCTCCTAGAGAAGTTGCCTTCACTACGGTTTTGGGGACTTCTCTTCTCCCCACGTAACCCTGTGGACGGGACCCTACCCAGGTACTACCCACTGGGCGAGTGGGACCTGGAGCTCACAAAAGGGCAGGGGGCGCCTACTCACTGGAATGGACTACCTCTTTCAAGGGTACCACTCTGTTACCCCTACTTATTGTAGTTACCCAAATTCTTCACGATGCTGGTTAGGCACCTGTCCCACAATGGCCGAAATTCCGTGAGAAAATCTCTTCCCCCATTCAGATTCGAACCGCGCAGCTTTGCGCCAATGCATCTTGTCCTAACCAATCGGCTACGGCGCGGAATCCACAAATCGTCATTTATGGTCACTATTTTTAATAGTTTCACTTTTTTAAATGTTATATTTGCACTAAAAGTAGTAGTAGTAGCAGTAGTACTTTATTAGATAAAAGTAAGATATTTACAATATTTTTTACAAATATGGGTCGCACGGGCATTAAGCCGTACGTGCTGTTGACAGTCCGTTACAATAAAGTAATAATTGGTACTAGTGTAAAGAAAAATAAACAACAAAAATACATACTAACATAACAATAATATACAATACATAAAACACAAAAAGTAATAAGATATCTTACTTACTTACTCACTGGCAACTATCGAACCCGTAGGTTCATGGCCGCACGGACATAAGCTCTCCATACATCCTTATCCTGAGCTAATGCTTTCCAATCATTCCCTGTATAATCTACTTCTCTCAAATCATAGTTAATATTATTCTCCCACCTGATTATTGGTCTACCAACTGGGCGTTTTCCCTCTGGCTTTCCTACAAGAAGCTTCCATGCAAGTCTTTCATTCCCCATACGTGCAATATGTCCTGCCCATCGCAGTCTACGGGACTTAACTGTTCTTATTATATCTGGCTTCCTATAAAGACCATGTAGTTCATTGTTATGAAGTCTTCTCCATTCACCTGTCTGTTCATCTCTCTTTGGTCCAAAAATTTTTCCTAAGTACTTTATTCTCAAATACTTGTAATCTCCTTTCCTCCCTTAAAGTAAGAGTCCATGTTTCGCACCCATATAATATAACTGGTAGAATAATAGTTTTATATATTTTCAGTTTAACGGGTTTTGAAAGGAGTTGGGACATCAAAAGTCTCTGCAATGCATAATAGCACGCATTTGCAGAATTGAGCCCTGTTTATTTTTAATTTCTTTGTGCATCTCATTCCTATTTGTGATTATTGTTCCTAGGTATTTGAATTCAGCCACTTCCTCAAAATTTCCCTCATTTGTCATTAGCTGTCCATTTGTATTATATAATGTATTTCTACGTGTGACCATATATTTAGTTTTATTGATATTTACTTCCAGTCCTAATTCCTTAGTGTTACTCAATAGTGTGTGCGTGTTGGCCTTTAGTATCTCCTCGCTATCGGCCAATAGTACTACATCATCAGCATAAACTAACAGCTTATTAATACCATTGAGTTGTAGGCCTTCCTCATTCTCTAAAGATTTGATGGCATGCTCTAGTACAAAATTAAATAGTAGAGGAGATAGTGCATCTCTTTGCTTCAACCCATTCTGGATTTCAAAAGTGTCTGAAAACTGTTTGCCTACACGCACCCTACTCATTGAGCCATTTAGACACATTCGTATAAGTCTAACTAACTTTTTAGGAATTCCGAACTCCAGCAGATACTATATAACTTCTCCCTCTTAATTGAATCATATGCTGTTTTGAAGTCTACATATACTTGAGTACAGTACCATTATATTCCCATTTCATTTCTAAAATCTGTCTTTACTAAAAATCTGATGTGTTGTAGACCTGTTTCTTCTAAATACACATTGATGATCTCCTAGAATGTCATCAATATAGGGAGTAAGTCTGCTTACTAATATATTTGTTAGAATTTTGTACGAAGTTGAAAGTAATGAGATGCCCCTATAGTTGTTGCAATCAGTTTTATCTCCTTTCTTATAAATTGGTACGATAATTGATTCCTTCCATTCATCTGGAGAGCTTCTTTTTCCCAAATCATACTAAGCAAACCACGTATCTTGTCCATCAATTTTTCTCCCCCTGATTTTATCAGTTCTGCTGGGATCTCATCTGAACCTGATGCTTTATACATCTTCAATTTTTTTCAATTGCCATTTCAACCTCTAATGCACTTGGCTCTGTGACTAGCATTTCTGCTGTCTGTAACTTATCCTCCTCAATGTCCTGTTCTGTATGTACATTTAATAGCTGATTAAAGTAACTATTCCATCTATTTAATATACTCTTGGAATCTGCAATCATATCCCCATTTTCATTCCGAATTATGTTTGTTCTAGCCTGAAACCCCTTCTTCTCTATACTAATTCCCAGATACCTAAAACATTTAATATTTACCAACCTCTAAAATATTGTGGAATTTGAAATGAGCACTTTTAACCAATTATTTATCTCGAAATACTCAGTTTTAATAATAAATATATGATTATTTGATCCTAGAGATATAGGACAACCTGTATTAAATGAATACATTTCTGTATAAGTGAACCATAATTTAAACACAAGATCACAACATAGTCTCTTGCTTAATATACCGCAACATAGGACATCACATCAGTCCATGTCATATACCATCTTCACTTCTCGCAACTGGAATTCCCTACCACAAGAAATAAGGGGCTGCCGGACATTTAGATTTATTTATTTAGCCTGGTGGAGTTAATACCATGTGGCCTTCTCTTCCACTCACCAGGACAAACATATATTACAGCAGAATATAACAATCACAATGAACTCTAATATTAAATACTAAATAAAAATTTGATCAAAAAGATAATATCTATTATATTACGATCTATAATGCAACCAGTTAATGTTAGTTAAAATTAAGACTAAAACTAATAATAAAATGTATACAAGCAAGACATATTAAATTGGTCCCTGTCTAGTGTATATAAAAAACAAAACAAAAATAATGAGATGTAGAAAACTAATTTTACGATTATACAATATTTAAAACAAAACAAATGAAAATATTTATTTATCTTAATATTATTTTAATAAATAATTAAATTTATTAATTGTTAAAAGAATACTATCAGTGAGGTATATAAGTTAGTTTGTTATTAAATAATCCTTTAGTTTGTTTTTTGAAGGATGTTATAGTTTGACAGTCTCTGACATAGGGCGGAAGGGAATTCCGTGTTTTGGTAAGCGAGACCGTAAAAGATAATGAATAATACACAGTGTGATGAGGAGGGATATAAAGGACAATGTGCTGATGGGATCGAGTGTCAGGATTATATGCTGTCGGATAGTCTGATGAAGCGGCGTGATAAATAATTAGGCGATGATGTGTGAAGTATTTTATAGAGAAGGGATAGGGAATGGACAGTCCTACGATCTCTTAAACGAAGCCACGATAATTATTCCAGGGGCGGTGTAACATGGTCAAATTTGCGAATACCACAAATAAAACGTGCGCAAGAATTACGAACACGTTGAAGTCTTTGAGTGTAAATAATATTTAAGTCTGTAAAAAGAGTATCACAATAATCAAAATGGGGCATTGGAAGTGTTTGTACTAACATTTTCCTGAGAGCGAATGGCAAGACAATTTCTTACGCGATTTAATGAATGTATCATTGAGAAGACTGTTTTGCATGTATGGTTTTATTTGTGTATTCCAATTTAAGTTGTTGTCAATAAATACTCCTAGAATTTGTACTGTCTCACTATAAGGGATTTGAATTTCATTAAGTGACACATGCGAGACTGTGTTTAGGTTAATTGTAGATAATAGTCTCTGGTGACCCATAATGATTGATTGTGACTTTCTAGGATTTAATTGCAGTCCATATTTAACTGTCCAAGTCATTAGTGAGTCAAGATTCTCGTTAATTTTGGCAACAGCGTCATTTAGAGAATATTTGTCTGTGTGGATGTAGATTTGCATGTCGTCTGCAAATAAATTATGTTTGCAATGCTTTAGGGAGTTAGATATGTCATTTATGTAGATTGAAAAAAGTAAAGGTCCAAGCACCGACCCCTGTGGAACCCCAGCTTTACAGAAGGACCAAGAAGAACATAATGCATGATTTCCCACAACAGATTGCTGGCGCTCATGAAGGTAGGAATTGAACCATTGCGTGGCACTATCAAAGAGTGAGGTTTTTAAGTTTATGCAACAATAAGTCCAAGTCTACCGTGTCGAATGCTTTACTAAAGTCCAGTAATGTAAGAATGGTAAGTTTTCGATTATCAGCAGCTTCGCGTATGTCTTCGCAAATATTTAGTAGAGCAGTATTTGTATTGTGTCCTGTCCTGAAGCCTGACTGAAATTGATCTAGAAGGTTGTGTTCATTTAGGTAGTCAGTCAGTTGTTTATGGACTAATCGTTCCAGAGCTTTTGGGATCTTTTAAAAGAAATCTAAATTTATATTTGCCCTAACCTCGATTTCATCATTACCCAGTGTAAGATATATATATTAATTGGTGTTTCTCGTATAATTTATCATATTTATACTATAATTATTATTATTATTATTATCGTATCATTATTGTTATTATCGTATAAAATGTTGTTTGTACATGACATTTACATTGCTACATTTATTGTACATTTAACTGTTTATAATTAGTATAGTGTATATCTATATTTGTCAAATATTTATTTGTATTTGTGTTGGTTGAGTGGAAGAGAGGGCCTTATGGCCTTAACTCTGCCAGAATAAATAAAATATTATTATTATTATTATTATTATTATTATTATTATTATTATTATTATTAACGTAAATAATGGCACTCAAGTGACATATAAACACTTATAACACGCCTCATATGGCCATGCTGTGTTGTTCACATATAATTATGCAGTTGTATAAAAATTTCTTTCGCAACTGATGACGTTTAGAAGCCCCTTCATTGGTGTCGCGCCTTATTTTGCATGAGATGTTGTTTGTTCCTCGTGCCTTGCGAATAACTGACAGATACTAATGAGCACTTGGTACCCGCAATGAGAAGGCGCACGTTCTCGTCAATAAACATGTTGTGGCTCATTAGACATGTTTTAGCATTAAAATACTGCAGTCCTTTACAAACTGTGTCAGTGCTTTGTAGAATCTATCATTATCATAACATCTCGTTATTCAAGGTACTGTCGATAGCAATTAGTATTAAATGTCCAAATTGTATGTTTTGTTTTAAATGACCGCTGCCCTTCGGAATTAAAAATAAACATTGTGTGGAAAATTTACTTCATACTAAATAAAAATTATCAGATTTATGAGAGGTGAGCCTTAGTAGTAATAATATTATTTTTGCAATTATAATAACTTGATGAATTTGTTTTATTTTGTTTACAAAGTAAAAAAAATAAAGAATAGTTTTAAAAAAACTAAAAAGAACACGCTTTATTAGAAAATAATTTTATTTCCAATACGCTTGGGATAAATAAAGTGGTCAACAAAAAATCATCTCCAACACATGTAGAATAAATTAGAGTTATCAACAAAAAAAAATAATTGTACCATCAAAAGTGTGGGGTGCTCTATATCAATTAATATATTGATAATAAAAACAGATATTGGTAAAAGTAAAGTCTCTAAGAAGAAAATGTAAAAATCATAAAAAGCACCCCACGCTTTTAATGGTAAAATTATTTTCTTTTTGTTGATAACTCTAATTTTATTCTACATGTGTTGGAGATGATTTTTTGTTGACCACTTTAATTTATCCCAAGCGTATTGGAAATTAAAATTATTTTTCATTTTTTAGTTTTCTAATAAAGCGTGTGTTCTTTTAGTTTTTTAAAACTATTATTATTTTTTATTTTTAGTTTTAATATTTTACAGAATAAGATAAAAATGTATTTATCTTTAAATCCGATACTATTGTAGTATGAGCTAAAAGTAATACTCTTCTTTAAAAAACCCCTCCCAGCCGGATTTGAACCAGCGACGTATGGATTACTGAAATTATATATCATTAACAGTTCACTACTCTACCAACTGAGCTGTTACAACGATTGACTAAAAACTCGACAAGTCCGCATTATACCAGTTTTCAGTTTTTTTGATTTTCTTTGATGATTATGCCAGGATTTTAAAACTAATATGAAATTATTTTATTGTCACGGGTCCTCTACACGTATACAAAGTTTCAAGTCGATCCAATGTTTCTAAGTGGATGAAAATCGCGTTGAAAGATTCGTTACATTGATACAAAAACACTTTTTTTGATTTTCTGATGATTATGGCCAGGATTTTAGAAAATAAATATGAAATTATTGTATTGTCACGGGTCCTCTACAAGTATACAAAGTTTCAAGTCGATCCAATGATTTTAAGTGGGTGAACATCGCGTTGAAAGATTCCGTTACATTGATACAAAAACACTTTTTTTGATTTTCTGATGATTATGGCCAGGATTTTAGAAAGTAAATATGAAATTATTGTATTGTCACGTTTCCTCTACAAGTATACAAAGTTTCAAGTCGATCTAATGATTTTAAGTGGGTGAAAATCGCGTTGAAAGATTCCGTTACATTGATACAAAAACACTTTTTTTGATTTTCTGATGATTATGGCCAGGATTTTAGAAAGTAAATATGAAATTATTGTATTGTCACGTTTCCTCTACAAGTATACAAAGTTTCAAGTCGATCCAATGATTTTAAGTGGGTGAACATCGCGTTGAAAGATTCCGTTACATTGATACAAAAACACTTTTTTTGATTTTCTGATGTATTATGGCCAGGATTTTAGAAAATAATATGAAATTATTGTATTGTCACGTTTCCTCTACAAGTATACAAAGTTTCAAGTCGATCTAATGATTTTAAGTGGGTGAAAATCGCGTTGAAAGATTCCGTTACATTGATACAAAAACACTTTTTTTGATTTTCTGATGATTATGGCCAGGATTTTAGAAAGTAAATATGAAATTATTGTATTATCACGTTTCCTCTACAAGTATACAAAGTTTCAAGTCGATCCAATGATTTTAAGTGGGTGAACATCGCGTTGAAAGATTCCGTTACATGATACAAAAACACTTTTTTTTTTTTTCTGATGATTTATGGCCAGGATTTTAGAAAGTAAATAAATATAATTATTGTATTATCACGTTCCTCTACAAGTATAACAAAGTTTCAAGTCGATCCAATGATTTTAAGTGGGGTAACATCGCGTTGAAAGATTCCGTTACATTGATACCAAAAACACTTTTTTTTTTTTTCTGATGATTATGGCCAGGATTTTTAGAAAGTAAATATGAAATTATTGTATTGTCACGTTTCCCTCTACAAGTATACAAAGTTTCAAGTCGATCCAATGATTTAAGTGGGTGAACATCGCGTTGAAGATTCCGTTACATTGATACAAAACACTTTTTTTTGATTTTCTGATGATATTGGCCAGGATTTTAGAAAGTAAATATGAAATTATTGTATTATCACGTTTTCCTCTACAAGTATACAAAGTTTTCCAAGTCGATCCAAATGATTTTAGTAAGTGGGTGAACTCGCGTTGAAGATCCGGTTACATGATACAAAAACACTTTTTTTTTTGCATTTTCTGATTGATTCTGGCTAGGAATTTTAGAAAGTAAATATGAAATTATTGTATTGTCACGTTTCCTCTACAAGTATACAAAGTTTCAAGTCGATCTATACAAAGTTTCAAGTCGATCCAATGATTTTAAGTGGGTGAACATCGCGTTGAAAGATTCCGTTACATTGATACAAAAACACTTTTTTTGATTTTTCTGATTGATTATGGCCAGGATTTTAGAAAGTAAAATTATGAAAATTATTGTATTATCACGTTTGTCCTCTACAAGTATACAAAGTTTCAAGTCGATCCAATGATTTTAAGTGGGTGAACATCGCGTTGAAAGATTCCGTTACATTGATACAAAAACACTTTTTTTGATTTTCTGATGATTATGGCCAGGATTTTAGAAAATAAATATGAAATTATTGTATTGTCACGTTTTCCTCTACAAGTATACAAAGTTTCAAGTCGATCTAATGATTTTAAGTGGGTGAAAATCGCGTTGAAAGTTCCGTTACATTGATACAAAAACACTTTTTTTGATTTTCTGATGATTTATGGCCAGGATTTTAGAAAGTAAATATGAAAATTATTGTATTATCCACGTTTCCTCTACAAGTATACAAAGTTTCTCAAGTCGATCCAATGATTTTAAGTGGGTGAACATCGCGTTGAAAGATTCCGTTTACATTGATACAAAAACACTTTTTTTGATTTTCTGATGATTATTATGGCCGGGATTTTAGAAAAATAATATGAAAATTATTGTATGTACGTTTCCTCTACAAGTATACAAGTTTCAAGTCTTCTAATGATTTTACGGGGTGATGAAAAATCGCGTTTGAAAAGATTCCGTGTACATTGATACAAAAACACTTTTTTTGATTTTCATGATGATTATGGCCAGGATTTTAGAAAGTAAATATGAAATTATTGTATTATCACGTTTCCTCTACAAGTGTAACAAAGTTTCAAGTCGATCCAATTATTTTAAGTGTGGGTGAACATCGCGTTGAAGATTCCGTTACATTGATACAAAAACACTTTTTTTTATTTTCTGATGATTATGGCCAGGATTTTAGAAAGTAAATATGAAATTATTGTATTATCACGTTTTCTCTATCAAGTATACAAAGTTTCAAGTCGATCCAATGATTTTAAGTGGGTGAACATCGCGTTTGAAAGATTCCGTACATTGATACAAAACACTTTTTTTTTATTTTCTTATGATTTGGCCAGAGTTTTAGAAAGTAAATATGAAATTATTGTATTGTCCACGGTTTCCTCTACAAGTATACAAAGTTTCAAGTCGATCCAATGATTTTTAAGTGGGTGAACATCGCGTTGAAAAGATTCCGTTACATTGATACAAAAACACTTTTTTTGATTTTCTGATGATTAGGCCAGGATTTAGAAAGTAACTATGAAATTATGTATTATCACGGTTCTCTCTACAAGTATACAAAGTTTCAAGTCGATCCAATGTTTTAATGGGTGAACATCGCGTTGAACAGATTCCGTTACATTGATACAAAAACACCTTTTTTTTTATTTTCTGATGATTATGGCCAGGATTTAGAAAGTAAATATGAATTATTTGTATTATCACGTTTCCTCTACAAGTATACAAAGTTTCAAGTCGATCCAATGATTTTAAGTTGCGGTGAACATCGCGTTGAAAGATTCCGTTACATTGATACAAAACAACTTTTTTTATTTTCTGATGATGATTATGGCCAGGATTTTAGAAAGTAAATATGAAATTATTGTTTTGTCACGTTTCCTCTACAAGTATACAAGTTTCAAGTCGATCTAATGATTTTAAGTGGGTGAAAATCGCGTTGAAAGATTCCGTTACATAGATAGAAGATAGATAGATAGATAGATAGGTTATAATCGATACAAGTCAATCTAATATAACTAAGCGTGTAAAACGACAAATTTTACAACTCAGTGGTATTCACTTAGTTTAATTCGAACAAAACACTGAATCTAAAGTGATTTTGTGTCTACTGAAGGATACGCTTCATACTTCAGAAGAAATATTTAACAAACCCATTGTACATATTGTAGTGGAGTTTTCTTTCTTAGGAGAGATTGTTATTAAGTTCCATATAAAACCGTTGTGTAAAGTAACATAAGTTTACTTTGGTTAGAAAAAGTGATACTATTATTACGTTACAGGCGAACCGTTTACCTCCAGTCATAGCAACATTGGGCGCATTCAGCGGCCAATAAAGCGCTCTAGGGCATTGCAATGCTGCCTCGGCAGCGGAAATTTAAGGAGTTGTTGAATGAACCGCTGCCATCTGCAGCGGAACCGCCGAATTTCAATTTGTTATTGGCCTCATTAATCATAAATATAATTAGGGATATACATCAATTTACGATTTATTTTAATTCATGTAATTTATGAAATTGACGAATAGATCGTTTTAACATAAAATATTATAACGACCAAAATTAGTATTTGTTTAATTATTGAAATATCCGGCGCCTCCGTGACGCAAGCGATTAAGACGCTCGCCTGTCACCACTGGGGTGTTCAAGAACCTTTTTATAATATTTATTAGTTAGTTTAAATCGTTTTAATTTGTGTATTAGTAGGTGGAGTAGCTTTTTTAACTTTATTCTGTCTCGGGTCACTATTCGTGGATTTTGTAGTGGAAGAAACGGAGCTACGGCAGGTTCTTTCGGGGTTTCTTCCATTTTCCCCTACCACAATTTCATTCCACATTTCCCCATTTTCATCTCATCCATTTGGTTCATCAGATGTAGTCAGCCTGCACCCTTCTTATTTACAGGACCTTTTACAAATATATATTAATCTCATGTCTCGATCCGACCTTGAGGTTGGCCACAATTTGATATTTATTTTATTATATTAAAATATCACTCCTGTGAATTCCCTATGTGGGCGTATATCGTGCACCCTTAATCGCCACATAAACAACATATATTTAATAACTACACTAAAAGTATTGCCAGGTGGGCTGAAGGGAAAAATTTTATTCAATTGTTCAGCCATTTTATTCATGCCATTTCTTATACAATTTTGACACTTTTAGGCCTATATTTAAATCTTGATGATTAAGGGTTACATTAGAAAACACAGGACATATAGGCCATATGTAAAGTAAAGTGATCCCACAACAGGCCGGAGGACCTTGGGGTAGTAGGAGGTTAAGGCTCCCACTTTTTCTAGACAATCGGCACTTTATGTCAGCCGGGTTGTCAGCCCTGCGTGACGGCCGCCTTTACCCCCAGAACAAGCGTCTGGTACTCATTTCAGTTAGAGGCTGAGTCGACCCCAGGGACATAGTGCCGCCAGAGGGTTTGGGTCAGTTTAAAAATCCTGACCCCAGCGGAATATAGGCATGTGTGCAACATTAATGTAAGTGGTGCAACACATGGCCTAAGTACAGAATCGAAATAATTGTATAAAGGAAGGCATCATTGTATTTTTTCAACATCAAACATATTTCATATTTTAAATTAGTTAAGGAACAGGAATGAAAACAAAGAAGAATGTCATTTTATAATAATTTAAATACAGTTTTCTTAATAATTGATTAATTTTTTTGCATCATCTAAAAATATTAATTACTTTTAAGAGTAGCTACCATAATCTTTATGGCTAAAGTAAAACCAAAACATTATATGTAATATCCAACCATATATGTGAAATTCTGTCATAACAGCAGTTAATTATAGATAACCTCTCATTCACCATACTTAAAGACATTATTTAATATAATGTCTAACATTAGCATTGCCATTTTCTTAGTAAAGTTAAATGTTACACTAAATATATCATTGAATCATTTATAATATATAAAAAACATTTATGATAGTATACAATGAATAGCAATATCCCGTAAGAGAGACTACAGGGTACCGCGGGGCTTTTTCGCACACTTTAAGTATTTAGTGTCTTCCTGGAAACCTTTGGAACGTTCAAGGACAAATGACCACTTCTTTTCAACCCCTGTCTGTCTGGTATTCAGTCATAATCTGTTTGTTTAAAAAAAAAGGTTCTGTGGAGCTGTAAGAGAAGCTTTTTGTCAACCACGGTATGTACTATTTGAGCCATATATCTGTTGAATAGTTTATACATTCCCACTATTTAAGCTATAATTTTTATACAGATTGATGTAAATCGATAATTACTGTGCCAATTTACAGTAAATGTTTGAAAATTATCAGATCAGTTAATTAAATTTATAAATTATAAGTGGTTATGAAATTATACAGCTTTATTATAATGTAGTAAATGGGGGCTATTTCGCACCAGAATAACGGGGGCTATTCCGTACACTTCTTAGATATTATGTTTTCATAAAAATGTGAGTGTAAAACTATCAGAAGTAATTATATAAAATGTTACAGACGGTTCGCACATATAAATATAAAGGGGCTTACATTAAGTGGATTGAGGAAAGAAACATGCAGATAAAATAAACACACATTCCTCGTCATATGAAGACGATCCACTTCCACTTCAGGGGCCAAACAGTGAATGTGGAGGAAGAGGAAGATTGATGTGCGTGTTCTTGTTGTTGTGTAAGTAATTTTACAGAAAAATCAAAATATATGGGAGAGTGGATCAGATGTCAGAAATGTTTAAAATTTTTTCATAAGGTGTGTCTTGGTTGCCTTTGGCAAGAAAACCAATTCATGTTCGGTAAAAGTTTTTAATGTTAAGATTTGTCTGTGTGAAATGCCCCGCTTAAGTTTCATAATATTAAGGCCAGGTCATGTGTCAGATTTATATTTCTTGTTTATTAGTGTTAACACTTCTGAGTTTTTAAATACTGTGTATACATTTATCGATATCTCAGTAATAATAAATATATTTTTTATTTTCCTTGAAAACATTTTCCCGAAGGTTGTATAACTTTTAATTAGAAATGTGCGAAATAGCCCCGGGCTACCACATGCATTTGAATTAAAATATATAAGACCACATTTCGTTCTATGATAAATTGGGAATTAAAGTGAAAATTATTCATACCAGGTTCAAGTAATGGCTCTGAGTATCTCAACGATAGGACGTAGTATATAAAGTTGGAGATAAAAATGGCGTCAAGCTCTGATTAAAATCCTATATTGAGTGCAAATTTTTCTGTTAATACATTAACCAAGTCTAGCTATAATTTAATTTTATGAATGCACATCGCACTGGAGTAGTTGTACCTTCACTGGTCAAATTTAGATAAGAATTCTAAAATATTGTAACTTTTAAATTCAATTTACGACCGATATTTCACAAAGCCCTTTATTCAGAAAAGATTACAAATATAAGATACACAGTTCATATCTTTATCCATTCCACAATTTATTGTCTTATTTTGTGTTACACATTTAAAGAAGAGTACAAATGTTCGTTTTATCTATAGAGAAAATCATAAGTTTCTAATTCATTTTATATATCTTGAAATAAAAATAAAAATTGTAATTAACTTTGATAATCAATTGAGTTGGTGTTTACTTGATGAAAATCCATATTTATTAATTAAATAAAAATAAAACGTAGTTTTATTTGATTTTCATATTTATTATATAATTCAGTGACAGCTGTTTCGGTACACTGTACCTTCTTCAGACATGTTAACAAATTATGAATTGTGTTCCAACTGATCTAAGCAACAATACAACAATATTTATTTTTTTTAATTTAACAAAGGGGATTCATTCAAATAAAAAAACAATAAAACCAAAACAAAAAAAGAAAAATTATCAGGTGTATATAAATTGAAGTGTGGCACATGTGACAATGTCTATATAGGACAAACTGGTAGACCTTTTATCTCTCGGATGAAGGAACGCATGAGAGCATATAACAGAAATTTAGAAAATTCAAAATATGCTAACCACCTATTCCAATTTAATCATTGTTTTTGAAGAAGGTACAGTGTACCGAAACAGCTGTCACTGAATTATATAATAAATATGAAAATCAAATAAAACTACGTTTTATTTTTATTTAATTAATTAACTTTGAACCGGGTATTAGCGAATGAATCATCTGCGGGTATAATTTTCATAATAAAAACATTGACTCGTCAATAACACAATGATCTACATGAAAAAGAAGAGGTTATAATCGTAAATTCTTGATGTTGATAACAATCTTAAAATTATCACTGTTTTTAGTTTTACTTAAAATATCACTTATGTTCGTCTAAAAGGGTTAACCACTTCGAATAACTCATATATTAGTGTCCAGACGTAAATAATACAAAATGTGTACATCAAACATAAATTGTTTATAGACAAAGACGCCATGTTTAAACTGAATGGATGCAGGGGTTTCGTCTGTCTGCAGCATACTTTTACTTCGCTGCAATAGCTGCAAATCCGCTAGAGCGCTTTATTGCCCGCTGAATGGTATGCTGCAGATAAAGCGCTTTTGCAGCGCTTCGGCTGCTGAATGCCTCCATTGTTGATGCGTCGCACGGGCGTAGATACTAACCACGTATAGTCAAGAAAAATAGCAAATGAAGCACTTACATTGTTCATCATTGCTAGTATTCCCGCATACCAACATTAATTGAAACTCACAGACTGACGTAAAACGAGTGTACACGGGATGTCACGGCATTAGTTCATTAATTATCCACAAACGAAGCAAGTATATGTCACTCGGTGTCGGATAATGTACAGAGACATAATTAGAACGTGATGTGATATTGTAGAAGAGCCGGAGAAATGGTTACGCGCTCGCCGGAACCACGTTAGCAGTGGGCTACAAGCCATTTTATCGCATCACTATAATAATTTCTGTAATGGAAACTTGAAAAATCCATAAACTAAATTTCAGTCAAAATTATCAGTTAAAGTTTTATTATCCTACTGTGGACGTGCGCCCTGTACACAGTATTCAAACATTTTGAAATTTAATATGTGGCTTACTGTCAGTTTATATTTGTATATACTACTTCAGATTTTAGGCAATAGATATCCAGGTGTGGCTTATTTTGGCGTCACGTAAATATTTTTTAAATTACATTTACATGTATAAAGTAAATTGTACTTTATTATTCGCTGACGATGTTGTACTTGTAACAGAATCTGAAAATGAGCTCCAAATGTTAGCATATAAATTTAAATAGCCAATAGATATATTTGTAAAATATCAATAAATAAGTCAAAAGTAATGGCATTTATTGGTAAATATGGAATTAGATCAAAAATTGTTACTGGATAACAAAATAATAGAACAAGTATCACATTTCCAATATTTAGAATGTGATATAACTTATAGAGAAATAAATAAGAAATAAGTAAATAAATTTCAGGCTATTTGTGGAACCATAAAAAGAACCTTAGGTCGGAAAACAAGGAAGGAACGAAACTTAAATTATATAAAACAATGGATGTTTCTTTGTTGTTGTATGGAAGTGAAAATTGGATAATGAAATCAAGGGATAAAAGCAGGATACAGACTGCGGAAATGCTGCTTTTTACGTAATGTGAAAGGATGCACAAGAGCGGATAGAATAAGGAATGAAACTATACGAGAAGAAGAAATAAATATATATAAAATTGAAGATAAAATCAGCGAAAATAATAAGAAATGGCAGAACACTTAATGAGAATGAACAACGAAAGAATACCAAAACGAACCTTCCTGTATAATCCCAGAGGAACAAGATATGTTGGCCGACCACGCAGAAGATGGACTCCACTTTTAACTTCGCCGGAACAGGTTGCATAGCCTAAACCTTGTAGTAGAAGAAGAAGAAGAAGTAAATTGTGCATGACAGCACCCTAAACTTGTCGAGAACTACTGTAGCAAATTTCAGGTGACGGGACAAGAGAAATGAATGGTTCTACTGCTAAAATCGCAAATGTAACTTCCATTGGTAGGATTGTAGATTGTTTCCCCGGACTAAAAACATTAAGTTTGGCAAAGTAGGCCTATATCCAAAAGTCGTGATAGTTTTGTTGCATACCTTTTGCTTTAACCTTATTTATGCTGAACAATGAAGGGACTGATCTCAAAATCATGAAGGCTGGCAAACAAAAAAAAAAACACTATTGTATATTCGAATTTGCAGAGCAAGTTCACATTCTTATAAGATCAAGAGCTGTACCGAGTTTTGAGAAAAAGATGAACTGTTTTTAATACTTACGTAAGGAATGTAAAAAGACATTTTTAAAGAAAACGTTTTTCGATATTCTTGATATTAATAAATTAATCAAGTTATGGTTTGATTAATAATGATTATATTTTTGTTATTTTCGATTTAATTATATCGGTAAATGTTTGTTTATAATTATTATTCCATTACATTCACTTATGAATTTTATTAGAAATACCAAAACATGGAATTCCCTTCCGCCCTATGTCAGAGACTGTCAAACTATAACATCCTTCAAAAACAAATTAAAGAATTATTTAATAACAAACTAACTTATAGGTTACACCTCACTGATAGTATTCTTTTAACAATTAATAAATTTAATTATCTATGAAAATAATATTAAGATTTACAAATATTTTTATTTGTTTTGTTTTAAATATTGTACAAACGTAAAATTAGTTTTCTATATCTCATTATTTTTCTTTGTTTTTTATATACACTAGACAGGGACAATTTAATATGTATTGATTGTATACATTTTATTATTAGCTTTAGTCTTAATTTTAACTAACATTAACTGGTTGCATTATAGATCGTAATATAATAGATATTATCTTTTTGATCAAATTTTAATTTAGTATTTAATATTAGAGCTCATTGTGATTGTTATATTCTGATGTAATATATGTTCGCCCTGGTGAGTGGAAGAGAAGGCCACATGGCCTTAACTCCACCAGGCTAAATAAATAAATCTAAATCTAAAAAAAATCTAGACTATTATATTCAGTATTTTTGCTTTTAATTCCGTTAATTACTAAGTAGAACTAGTCATTTTAGAATTAGCTTAGGTATTATTTAACCACTAGGCCTATATCTCTTCGCATCGACCGCCTCCGGGGGGTCGGTAGAGTACCAATAGTGAATTGTATCCCGGGTCTTCTGGCTCATTTTCCGATAGGAGAGAGAATTTTAAATCTCCTCTTTAAACTGTTATTGTGTTGTTCCATGCTGTTCTGGCGTACTCCTAAATATGAGCCAGGGAAGCTCGCAATTGTGTGCTTAAAGTAGACCTATTGTCGGGGGTCCTGTTTCTTACTTACAGACGATCCTTTTATAAGTCCTATGGAGAGTTAAAGTCCTACATTAAAAGATAGGGTAAAATGAAAAGCTTCTTCTTCTTCTTCACTTCCTGGTTTAGGCAAGAGTTGCCTGTTCCGTCTTCACTAATAGATCTAAGACCATCTCTTCCGAGGACGTCCGACATCTCTCCTTCCTCTTGGAAAATAATGGAAGATTTTATTTGGTAATCTACTTTCTTCCATTCTTTCTACATGTTCTTTCCACTGTATCTTGTTGTTAAATATCTTTTCTTTTATGGAGTAGATCTGCATTCTTCACGGATATCTCGTTTCTTATCTGGTCCATTCTAGTGCAGCCTTTTACTATTCTTAAAAATTTCATCTCGGCTGCTTGGATTTTACTTTCTTGTTTGGTAGTGTTAATCCAAGATTCACTCCCATACAAAAGGACAGGGACAGCCATTGTTTTATAAAATTTTAATTTTGTTTGTTTATGGGCTTTATTATTCAATGTTCTATTTATTGTACCACAAATAGCTTGAAACTGATGTGTTTTGTGTTCTATATCTTTATCATATCCATGGCTGATGTCACATCCTAAATATTTAAGTGGGATACTTGTTCAATAATTTCGTCTCTAATTACTAATTTTGCACGCAGAGTATTTCTTCCACAAAATGCCATTACTTTTGTTTTACTTATTGAAATTTTAAAATTATAATCGCTACATATTGTAATTTAGTTTGTAAGCAGCCAATTGTAACAGATCTCATCATGGTGTAGTAAGACCAAATCATCGGCGAAAAGTAAGTTACTAATACTTGAGTTATTGTTCAATCTAAGGCCATTGTCCATTATAATTTTCCATTGTTTCATAATGTCGGATGGAAAAATAAAAAGCTTCGCATCATAATAATTAGAGCTATCAACATACTGGAGGAAAGCCCTATTCGGTTATGACGTCTGACACTGCGGCCATTTTTTAATGTCTCAGGCTCTATAACCAAGTAGTTTCCTGACCAGTTCTGGTATAACTCTTTCTAGGTGACTACATTAGAATTCCTGACCTGAAAATTACCGATTATTTCACTTTGGGTTTATTAAATATTAGAATGATTAAAATGTTTATTTCCAATTTTTTGTTCAGTTCTCCAGTTGCCCTCGAATATTATGATACATTTGAAGGATTTTAATGGAATTTCAAGAATATCGAGACGTGCCAAAAATGCTGGTATCGTTCAAGTGAAGCCAGAAATGATTTTCCAAGACGCTCGTATTGAGAATAACATCAATTCAATGTTAAGAGCAATGGCTCCAGTTTTTATTGTTGGTCAGTGGTTTGCACTTTTTCCTCTGCAAGGCATCAGAAGTCATCGTGCAGAGAGACTTAAGGTAACGTAAATATTCAGATATTTCATAAAGAAATTAGGAATTTGACAAGTTCTGAAATTAGTTAACATTTTATTATTATCTAATTCACCTTCGATCTTTAACAACTCAGGTTATTAAATTGAAATATGGGTGATAGTACCGACAATATCGTTCAGAGGACTCCTTTTCAAATTGAAGAAGTATGAGTGAGTCAGGAATCAGGAAGCTTTGCATTATACTACGGGGGTGCAGAAAGACCTGCATTTGAACGGGTTTTTTAGTCAGAAGGAGGATCTTATCCGCTATCCGAGATATTAAGTTCGTTAGTGATAGGAAACAGTTAAGTCTCGTAGACTGCGATGGACAGGACATGTTGCGCGTATGGGGAATGAAAGACGTGCATGGAAGCTTCTTGTAGGAAAGCCAGAGGGAAAACGCCCAGTTGGTAGACCAAGAATGAGGTGGCAGAACAACATTAACTATGATTTGAGGGAAGTAGATTATACAGGGTATGATTGGAAAGCATTAGCTCAAGATAGGGATGTATGGAGAGCTCATGTCCGCGCGGCCATGAACCTACGGGTTCGATAGTGCCAGTAAGTAAGTAAGTATGAGTGAAGTGGGACGTACAGATGAGGATATTCCGCACCGCTACGAGTGCAGAAAGCTAATTTATTCAGAGTGACGGAAAAATCATTGTATTGTGTATAAATTCCCTAATAAAACAGACTATTCTCTGCCATCTGCCACCTATGAATATTCGATCGGAGAAGAAGTGACTGCTAGCGTCATGTTGACTAATGTCATAACAACTTTATCCGCTAGGGCCAATTGCCAACGTGTTTCCCTACATATATGGGGACTCTATTCCAGGAGGCCAACTATATTTGTGGACAAGTTAGGGTAACGAAATGGGCAAATTAAGTGTTATATGGGTAAGTAAGTGTTAGTTTGGGCAAGTTAGGGTGAGAACATAGGCGAGTTAGTACACAGAATAGATTATCTTTCACTAGTTTGTTAGCGGGTTTTGGGATACGTTGGCTGCACTGTCTGAACAATGACTACTACATAATATGTATATATTTTTTTACATTGCAAATATGCCGATTTTAGGTTACTTTAAGCTCAACTTCTTACTTCATTTTAAGACATTTCTCACATGTTTTAATCAAAAATATATATTCTCTCAGATATTTATTTACATACTGCATCAATAAATTGTGTGTTATTCCTCTCTTTATTTGAATTTATGTAGGTGACATACTGGCATAGAGTCCTCAGAGAAGATTTATAACTACGAATTTTCAGTACCAAATTGATAGTTCTGAATAAACTTGTGTATTTTTTAATAACATGTATATTCTACCACCTTAATTTTATTTTTACGGATGAAAGCTGGGTGAGGTGTATCAAGTCTGACTAGTATTACTCAAATAAGTCAGTGTAACTTTATATAGCAGAAGTCAATTCCTAAGACATTCTCGAAAAACGTAAAATATGATTGCTTTAAACAGCATTAAAGGGACTTTATTGGTTATACTTCTTAACAAGTACATTTTCCCGTAAAAATTTTTAACCCTTAAATTAAAAATGTATCCTATTAGATGCATTGATTTAATTTATTTAATATTGTTTTTAGATTAATAGAAAAACAAACGAGTAAATATTACTTAAATGCATGTCAAATTACGCAATAATGTATAATAATAACACAGTTTTACATGAATTTATTTTCCTTGAGGTCCGGAACATTTAAATAACTGGTACGAGAAAATATTGTGTTGACAATTTAAGGGTTAATAATACAATATGTGTAATTGTATATCTAAGCAAATTCATAAAAATACTGTTGTTTGAGTATTATGTACAATTTAAATTAAACATTGCATTTATATTTTGTCATTATTCATAAGATATCCGTTTTTAGAAAATCAGAGATAAGGTCTTGAACGACTATTGTTGAGTATTGATTCAATTTTTCTATTTGAGAAGACAAAGGTAGAATCATCAGCATGCAGAACAGCATGCACTAGAATTTGTTTTATTTGCCATTTGCATTAAGTATATAAATTAATTAAATTAAAATAAAACGTAGTTTTATTTGATTTTCATATTTATTATATAATTCAGTGACAGCTGTTTCGGTACACTGTACCTTCTTCAGACATGTTAACAAATTATGAATTGTGTTCCAACTGATCTAAGCAACAATACAACAATATTTCTTTAAATTTTTTAATTTGACAAAGGGGATTCATTCAAATCAAGTTGAGAATTTAATAGTTTGTTACTACTTTTCAATTTATTAATTTCTACAGCCTCCAAAAGATCTAACTTCTTACCCTTATCACAAACATGTAAAATTTAAAAATTTGGATCGAAACAATGATTAAATTGGAATAGGTGGTTAGCAAATTTTGAATATTCTAAATTTCTGTTATATGCTCTCATGTGTTCCTTTATCCGAGAGATAAAAGGTCTACCAGTTTGTCCTATATAGACATTGTCACATGTGCCACACTTCAATTTATATACACCTGATAATTTTTCTTTTTTTGTTTTGGTTTTATTGTTTTTTATTATATTTTGTAAAGTTTTATTAGTTTTAAATACCACATTAATGTTCAACTTTTTAGTGTCTTTAGATATTTTGTTTGAAAAGTGGGCCTATGTATGACATTACGACATATTTCTTTATGTTTTCTTTATTAAAACTCATAGAAGACGTGGTATATATATTTCCCCCCCCCATCTGTTCTTCTCAATTTTTCTGTTTTCATGTGCAGGTTCACGTGGCGAAGTTTAATGATCATTTACCAGTTGGTTTCTTGTATCTTATCATCATATCCCTGTGCTTTGCAGTTCTTATGTTTTCTGATACTGGCTTCAACTTCCAATCTTCCAGTAAGTAAAGCATACATTTACAAAATATAAGTATATATAAGACAACCAGACTTGAATGTCTTCGCTGTTGATGTCGCTAATGTTTAGTAGGTACGTACGTACGTGCATGTTGCATCGTGGTTTCAATTCTCAAAATTAACGCACGCTTTCAACTTTTGGCAACTTCATATTATTGAATAATATTTAGCAAAATGTCGTATTGGTTAAATATACCGCACATTCAAGCATATTTTTATGAGGGATTTTCAGAATATCCGTTTTATAGGCTATCTATCGTTTCCAATACTTTTAACTTCACAATAATTTCGAAGTTTGCATATGTGCTATATCCCTTTTGACGGGATTTTAATCTTGAGGTTTAATTTTAGATGTGGTTTCATTAAGATTCTTAAATGTTTTTGGATTTTTTATACATACAATATAACTTGTAGAATAATAGTTTTATATATTTTCAGTTTAACGTTTTTTTGAAAAGAGTTGAGACATCAAGAGTCTCTGCAATGCATAATAGCATGCATTTCCAGAATTGAGCCTCTGTTTAATTTCTTTGTGCATCTCATTCCTAGAGATGATAGGGATAATTGAATTATTTTACGTGGAAGAATTAAGGTCTTAAGGTATTGTCTACCACTCAACCAGGATTTTTAAAAAATACAAAAATTATTCCTACATCTAATTACTGTAAAAATAAATACTAGGTATGTCTACAATATAATTATTATATTAAAAATATTTTGATTTAATCTAGATTTAGCGAAAGAAATATAAAATGTATTCTGCCAGATTGTTGTGATTTTCCTGTCCATGTTTCGGATCCATAAATAACAATAGGCACTGCCATTGTCTTGTATAATTTCATTATAGAGTCTTTCTTGGCTTTATTTTTCAAAGTTATTTTTAGTGTTCCTGTTATATAATTAAACTTATTCAGTTTGTTATTTATATCTGTGTCCGCTGTGTATGATATTTCGCAACCTAGGAAGTTATATCTTACCGCTTGTTCTATTGGCGGAAGTGGCAACCCAATCTCTGGGGATGAAATAATACACCCAGCTCGGGGAAACATGAGCGAAGTCCTCAACGGCAGAAGGCGGAAGAGGCAACCCTCCTTGTGGGGATAAAACACAAGGAAGCAAGTCCAAAGACTTTAAGGAGGCAGCCCCTCCAAAGGACTAACCCTGCAGAACGTTGAAAAGGAGGAGCTTGATTTTAAATATGATAAAATTAAACTGATAAAATCGAGGTTAAAAACGAGTGTGATTGGTTGTAAATCAAAATTCATTGAAATGTGATTGGTCATTGACTGCCATTTGGGTCATGAGTTTAATAAGGTTTGTAAATTAGATAACACACAGGTTTCCCTTCTGTACAGGCGTCTGTCTCTTCTCGCTTATTTTTATTCATTATAATAATAAAGATGATGATCTTGTATTGATGATCTTGATTATAATGATCTTGATTATCATCATCATGATGGCAAAGATCATGATGGCGATTATCATGATCATCATCATCATGATGATGATCACGATGTGATCATGATGATGATGATGATCACGATGACGATGAACATGAAGACGACGATGATCATGATGACGATGATCATGATAATCATGATGACGATGATCATGATAATCATGATGACGATCGTGATGATTATGACGATCATGATGATGACGACGACGATGATCACGATGATGACGATGATGATCATGATGATGATGATGATCATCATCATAACGGCAACGAAAACAACAATAGTAATAATTAATAATAATAATAATAATAATAATAATAATAATAATAGTAATACCAATAATAATAACATAATGTAGCGTACTCAGGGGACACTTCAAAATACTTTACTAGCTCCAAAGTTATAACCGGATTGTCCAACCGATAACGACAAACGTAAAATTAAAACACAAAATTATTAATCAATAGGACCGTCTCCTCAACAAGAGGGTCAGCAGATAAAGACCTAACGCCTGCTCCTTCTGCTGATGAGAGAAAATCAATAGTTTACAAATTTGAGGAGACGAACCTATTAGGTAACAGTTTTATAATCTTATATAACAATTTTAATTTTATGATAATAATTCAACGAAATTTTATCATGAATTTGATAAATGTTGAAACTTATTATGTAACTTAGGAGTACGTAAATATGGTTGTGTGTAAATGCAAATAAATAGATAATGGAATTTATTGCCTTTTTTTTCAGAATAAAGAAAATACATATGCATTTTCATTGCGCGCGGGGCCTGCTTGGCCGTACGTGCATTATTTTTCCATGAATAAAAAAATAAAACTAATAATATAAACAATATACCTACAAATACACCTGTATCAAAAACAATAACAGTCTACATATAAGTAAAATCTATGTCTACACTACATCACAATAATACATATCTACATTCATCCACATTCCGTACATTAATATTCCGTACATTAATGCTAGAAAACAAATTAGAAAAAACACACACATGCATCCACACACCCCCACACATATACACACCGCACGCTCATACCCCCCTCCCCCCCTCCCTGCAGGCAACAAATGCACTATCAGACTATTCAACTTATCAGACCTACTTATTATATAACATAATTAAAGATCGAAAACAAAGACCATATTGAGATTCTTCTTATTGTTAATACAATATATCCTTAATCTACAATTTTGTTATATCTCATTTTCTTACTGTACCCAAAAATTTGCATGTTTTTGATTCACTCTCGATCCGTCCTAAAAGATCCCAACACGCCACTCTCCCACGATCCGACCTGAGAAATCTCTCCGGCAGCATCGGTGCAAATAAATAAATAAATAAATTATAATATATTATATATATATATATATATACGCGCGTGCGTGTGTGTGTGTTTGTGTGTGTGTGGGTGTTTGTTTGTGTTTGTTTGTGTTTGTGTGTGTTTGTGTGTGTGTGTTTGTGTATGTGTGTGTATGTGTGTGTTTGTGTGTGTATGTGTGTGTGTGTGTTTGTGTGTGTTTGTGTATGTGTGTGTATGTGTGTGTTTGTGTGTGTATGTGTGTGTGTGTGTTTTGTGTGTGTTTGTGTGTGTTTGTGTATGTTTGTGTATGTGTGTATGTGTGTATTTGTGTTTTTGTTGTGTTTGTGTGTGTTTGTGTGTGTTTTGTGTATTTTGTGTGTATGTTTGTTTTTGTGTGTGTATTTGTTTTTTTTTGTTTTTTTGTGTTTTTGTGTTTATGTGTGTGTTTTGTTTTTTTTGTGTGTTTTTGTTGTTTGTGTTTGTGTTTTGTTTTGTGTGTGTTTGTTATGTGTGTGTATGTGTGTATGTTTTTTTGTGTGTGTGTTTGTTTGTTTGTGTGTGTATTTTTTTTTGTGTGTTTTTTTTGTGTTTTTGTTTTTTGTTTTTTGTTTGTGTGTGTTTTGTGTGTGTGTGTGTGTGTGTGGAGAGAGAGAGAGAGAATTGTGTTCGTGGTAAATTTTTAACGAACATTACACATATTAATTTGGATTGGCTAGAAAATAGTATTATGGTTGTGATAATAACAGGGATTAAAATATTGAACGTACGTACAAATTATATAGAAAAAAGTGTTTATACTTAGGAAATGTTGTTACACAGGCGATGTTGTGTTTCATCTGGTATCCCTGGGATGCTGCATTCTCTTCTTGAAACTCGCTATAAAATGGCCGTACATTGCATTAAAATGGCAGCGTTTAGAACACAAACAAATTGAATATGGATACCCTGAACATCTGCGATCCAAGATTACAGCATTTACTATTGTCATATTGATATTCGCATTAGGTGAGTTCATACTTTTATTAGTTCTACAATATATATTATAATAAGTAATGAGCTGATGAAGTTACTAATACCTCAACGGTGCAGCTAGTAATGAAGTCTTCAATATATGAAGGATCATACATTGTTATATGGTGATGCATATAGCCTACTTCAGTTTTTAATTTTACCTTTAAATTGTATGTAGTTCATTGTTATGTAGTCTTCTCCATTCACCTGTCTGTTCATCTCTATTTGGTCCAACAATTTTCCTAAGTACTTTATTCTCAAATACTTGTAATCTCCTTTCCTCTCTTAGGACGAAAGAGAGATGAACAGACAGGTGAATGGAGAAGACTACATAACAATGAACTACATGGTCTTTATAGGAAGCCAGATATAATAAGAACAGTTAAGTCTCGTAGACTTGCGATGGGCAGGACATGTTGCACGTATGGGGAATGAAAGACTTGCGTGGAAGCTTCTTGTAGGAAAGCCAGAGTTCGTAGACCAAGAATGAGGTGGGAGAATAACATTAACTATGATTTGAGGGAAGTAGATTATACAGGGAATGATTGGAAAGCATTAGCTCAGGATAGGGATGTATGGAGATTTTATGTCCGTGCGACCATGAACCTACGGGTTCGATAGTGCCAGTGAGTAAGTAAGTAATTGTTAATGTATCCTATAAGATAAATTGATTTCATTTATTTATTAACATTGTTCATAAAACAATAGAAAAACAAACGAGTATAAATTATTATTTAAATTTGTGTCAAATCACACAACAATGTACAATTAGTTATTTAGAAGACTTGTTTCAAAAGCAGGAGTTTCGTAAAGAGCAGCGAGTTACTAAACCTAATTTTGTAACTTGTTGACTACAATATTTTATCTACGTTCAGAGTATTTTGGTATATTTTGTGTATTTAATTAAATGTATTTCTTGCGGAAACGATATGTTTAGAGAAAGAGTAATGTGGGCTTTGGAAAAAAAAAAAAAGACAATACATCAACAATTAAAGTGTATTTTACATTTAGCTGAACCTGATTCCATGTTTTGTTAGAATATAAACTTTAGGTTTTGTTGCCTAGTAACTACGACCAAAGCGTCACTCATTGTTAAAATAGTAGATAAATCTACTTAATATTACACTGATTAAGACGTTGCCGGCTATCGTTACGCATTTTAAAATATCTTTTCGGGATTCGTGGCTGTGTCTTGCAGTGTTGTTTTCTCGAAGTTTCATCGCCTACTGTGGGCTGTCTCACAGCAACGACACGACTAGGCTTAGTCTTGCGAACGGGCTGGTTGGGACAATACCGGGCGTAATGCTGGGAATTACCACCAGGTCAATAAGCTCGGGAAAGGAGGAAGCGCGGTCTTTTGGGTCTGGGACTTAGTGCCGACTCTGGGACCGAGTGACCCAAGGACAATCTGCGAGGTCGTCAGGAGTTGAGCGACCTCACGTACTAATGCTCAGGCTGGACCCACTTCAGCAACCAAACACGTCCCCAGCTGGTGCACTGGGGAAAGGTCGGTGTATCTGGTCAAGTCCAAGGGACTCGTGAACCATTAGTGGGGTCGGCAAGAGTTGAGCGCCTTGTACTATTTGCTCATCTGTTGGAGCTTGCGAGCTCCGTGCTGGCCCACAACAGCTGCAGAAGGCGTCCCTGGGGGCACACCAGGGCTCGGCTCGGACCAGTGCAGAGGGGAGCAACTGTACTGGTTCCTGGCTCAGCCTACGGGCTCGTCGACAAACTGTGGGGTCGCCAGGAGATGAGCACCTGGATGTACTAAAGTCTCACACTGTTGGGCTTGTAGCCCTAGCCGGTCTCACAAAGGCTGCAGGACACGTCCCTGGAGGTAGAACAGGGGAACGGTCGGTGGATCTGCGACAGCAGTCCTCCCGGCCAGGCTCATGGAGCCCGTGGACCAACTGTGGGGTCGTCAGGAATGAGCGACCTGGCGACTACGAAGCTCAGAAATTCCCAGAAGTTGCAACTCCAACTCCCTCTCCCTGGGGTGTTGGTTTAAGGACCGTGAACTTGAACGTGGACGTGAACATAGGATAGGGAGGACAAGCACCTAGGACTTGGGAGTATGGTCATGACGACCGAGGTATCCCAAGGGGTGGGGGAAGAGCCTAGATGTGGGTGACATCTTCAGGATATATTGCTTGTTTAAATACGAGTATCTCGTAGTAAACTGCTATCCAGTTGTTAACCTGTGTGATTTTCCCGTAACTATGATTCTTAGCAAATAATTTCTAATTGGTTTAGTTAAACATGGAGCAGCTCGTCCATTTGCTGTTGTCAATGGTTATGTCATAACTTTCCAGGGCAGGATAATATGTTTTATTAATTCTTAAACCTTCATATTTTCTGTTAACATTTTGTTCGTGTTTATAAATTTCAGTAGCTTCTCTGTTCAAACGAGTATAATAATGTATGCTATTACATAAAACCTGACCGTCTTCTTCTTCTTCTTCTTCTTCTTCCGAATGCAGTATTGGGTGATGATGCCCGTTCTGCGACTACAAAAACTGATCTTTCCATCGATTGAAAGGTCTTCCGAGGTCTCTTTTGCTTTATCATCCGCCTGCTTATTTCTTGTAGTCTTTCGAGTATTTAAAGTTGTCCCCATTATAGGTTACCAGCCTATAGTTGGGTAAGTGCAGCGGTGGGGTTGCCACCTCAATGCCTCTTGGACAGGCATGCTTTTCTGTAGGGGATGCTCCCTTAGCCTTTGAAGTTTCTCCTTCTCCGCAAGGCAGCGGTTCCTCTGTCTTTCCCTGAGTGAGGGTAGGGTGCCTCTTCCGCCAAATCTGCCGTATTAAGGGTATCCCTCTCCGCCTTCATTACCGTTGAGGTCTTCACCGTTCCCTGGTAAGGGGCCCTCACATGGTACTATCAGCCGGGCCAGCTGAACCAAGGTTTAAGGTTTTTTTACGAGGTGTTGCTCCTCCCCCTCCTCCTTTCTCATCCGGGCTTGGGACCGGCCATGGCGTCATTAAATACAATCATGTGATTAGTATTATTATGAAAGTGTTCAGCTGCAGCACATTTCTCTGATTGGCCGTGTTGACAGTGTTTTATGTGTTCTTTGATCCTGGTTTTAACTGATCGTTTAGTGGTTCCAATATAACACTTTCCACAACTGCATGGGACACTACACACACCACCGGAAAATTTAGAATCTCTAATGTATTTGGTAAATCTAAAATATTATCGAAGTTTTTAGTAGGTCTACGTAGCGTAGTGGTTAAGGCTCTGCGTTACAAGCCGGAAGGTCGAGGGTTCAAGTCCTGGTGGGTTCAGGATTTTTAAACTGACCCCAACCTTCTGGCGGCACTATGGCCCTGGGGTCGACTCAGCCTCTAACGGAAATGAGTAACAGACGCTTGTTCTGGGGGTAAAGGCGGCCGTCACGCAGGGCTGACAACCCGGCTGACATCAAGTGCCGATTGTCTAGAAATAGTGGGAGCCTTAACCTCCCACTACCCCAAGGGCCTCCTGAGGCCTGTAGTGGGATCACTTTACTTTACATTCATTCGTTTTGACAATTTTCATCATTGAGGGTTTTCTCCAACCAATCTTAGTAATTAACATGACTTTAATTTACCTATACGCTCTATAACTTTATGGATATAAGGCAAATGTTTTTGTTCTTAGAAACATTATTAACTTTCCAGTTATAATTTGGATGTATAAATCGTTCTGTCTCTTTGTGAGAGTATCCATTGATAATGAGAACTTATTTTAGATGAATCAATTCTTTGTTTTTTTAGGTTTTTGGGCTCACAGATATTACGTGCTCGCTCTGTAATATTCTAATTATGCCTAATTTCTGACTAGGATAATGATTAGATTGTCTATTTAAGTATCGATCCGTGTGTGCAGGCTTCATGTATACGCTGTGGCCTAACGTTTGACCTTCTTTGGTTATTAAAACGTGTAGAAAAG